>CAUYLG010020400.1:0-118641 GCA_963573385.1 Cacajao melanocephalus
AAAAAAAAAAAAGAAAAAATTAAAAGAACAACAAAAAAATAAAATGCTTATGAGATTCATGCTGATTGCCCTGTTTCACTATATTTTATCAATTTTCACTGCTATAGATCATCCAATTCTGTGTTTATGCCACTCTTTGTGATAATAAACATTTGGTTTATTTCCAGTTTTCGGAAATGGAATTATGGACACTGCTTCTACTTTTTTTGTTGTTTGTTTTGGTTTGGGTTTTTGAGATGGGGTCTCGCTCTGTAGCCCACGCTGGAGTGCAGTGGCATGGTCACGCCTCACTGCAGCCTCAACCTCCTGGGCTCAAGATCTTCACACCTTAGCCTCCCAAGTAGCTGGGTCCACAGGAGCATGTCCCAACACCCGGCTAGAGATGGGGTTTCACCATGTTGCCCAGGCTGGTCTTGAACTCCTGAGCTCGAGGGATCTGCCCGTCTCAGCCTTCCAAAGTGCTGGGATTACAGGCATGAGCCACTGTGCCTGGCCCACACTTCTTCTGTTGACCTTCTCATACATGTATCCTAGTCCTTAAATGGGCACATCTCTCTGGTTATATACCTAGGAGTGGACTTCTTGCGTCATGGAGTATTGTCGGCTTTATTAGAAAATACCTAACGGATTTCCAAAGTGATTTCTATTCCCTGGGTAGTGTATGGAGTCCCAGTTGCTCCACACACTTAATCTTTAGTAGTCAGAGTTTTGAATTTTTGTCCATCTGGTGGATGTAGGTTTTTTTATTTTTATTTTTGAGATGAAGTTTTGCTCTTGTCACCCAGGCTGGGGTGCAATAGGACGATCTCCGCTCACCGCAACCTCCACCTCCCAGGTTCAAGGGATTCTCCTGCCTCAGCCTTCCAAGTAGCTGCGATTACAGGCATGAGCCACAAGGCCTGGCTAATTTTTGTATTTTTAGTAGAGATGGGGTTTCTCCATGTTGGTCAGGCTGATCACCAGCCTCAGGTGATCTGCCCACCTGGGTCTCCCAAAGTGCTGGGACTATAGGCATGAGCCACCACGATGGGCCTTTTTTTTTTTTTTTTCATTTTTATAATTTTAGTTTAATTTTTTAGAAAAGGAGATGTGGTCTCACTATGTCGACCAGGCTGGTCTTGAATTCCTGAGTTCCAGCAATCCTCCCACCTTGACCTCCCAAAGTGCTGGGATTACAGGCATGAGCCATGAGGCCTAGCCTATAATTAAAAAAAAAAAAAATTAGAGACAAGGTCTCATTGTGTTGCCCAGGCTGGTTTTGGACTCCTGGCCCCAAGCAATCCTCCCACTTCGGCCTCCCAAAGTGCTGGGATTACAGGCATGAGCCACTGTGCCCAGCTGTATGTGTTTTTCTTTTTATTTCTCTGATGCCTAATGAGGCTGAGCACCTTTTTATATGTTCATTAGCTATGTGGATTTCCTTTATGGTGAGGTGAGAGTTAAAGCCTTTTGCTGTCTACGTGTCTGGATTCTCACTGTCTCTTAGGTTTTTCCTGGTCATTTGTTTTTTTTAATTTTTATTTTTTTGAGACAGAGTCTCATCTGTTACCCAGGGTGTAGTGCAGTGGTGCAATCTCGACTCACTGCAACCTCCACCTCTTGGGTTCAAGCGATTCTTCTGCCTCAGACTCCTAAGTAGCTGGGATTACAGGCACACACCACCACGACTGGCTAATTTTTGTATTTTTAGTAGAGACAGTTTCACCATGTTGGCCAGGCTGGTCTCGAATTTCTGAGCTCGAGTGATTCAGCTGCCTTAGCCTTCCAAAGTGCTAGCGAGAGCCACTGTGCCCGGCCCTGGGTAATTCTTTACTATCTTGTCATCTCTTTGTCCTTTTTCCACGTGTCTTATTCTGTTTGGGCTGCTATTGCAAAATACCATAAAATGGGTGGCTTATAAACAACAGAAGTCTGGGTGCAGGGGCTCACACCAGTAATCCCAACACAATGGAAGGCTGAGGTGGGAGGATCATTTGAGCCCAGGAGTTTTAAGGCCAGCCTGGGCAACATAGTGAGACTTTGTCTGAAAAAAAAAAATTAGCCAGGCATGGTTGCATGCACCTGTAGTCTCAGCTACCAGGAAGGCTGAGGAGGGAGGATTGCTTGAGCTCAGGGGGTGAAGGCTGCTGTGAGCTGTGACTATGCCTCTGCACTCCAGCCTGGGTGACAGAGAAAGACCCTGTCTCAAATAAAATAAGGCTAAGTGCTATGGCTTATGCCTGTAACCCCTGCACTTTGGGAGGCCAAGGGGGCAGATTGTCTGAATCCAGGAGTTTGAGACCAGCCTGGGCAACATGGTGAAACCCCATCTCTACAAAAAATATTTTTTTAAAAATTAGCCTGGTGTAGTGGCACCTACATGTGGTCCTAGCTGCTCAGGAGGCTGAGGTGGGAGGATCATTGGAGCCTGGGAGATCGAGGCTGCAGTGAGCCCAAAGTGTTTTTTTTTTTGAGACAGAGTCTCACTCTGTTGCTCAGGCCAGAGTGCAATGACATGATCTTGGCTCACTGCAACCTCTGCCTCCCGGCTTCAAACAATTCTCTTGCCTCAGTCTCCCAAGTAGCTGGGACTACAGGCACGCGCCACCATGCTCAGCTAATTTTTGTGTTTTTAGTAGAGACAGGTTTCACCATGTTAGCCTGGTCTTGAACTCCACCTCAGGTGATCCACCTGCCTCGGCCTTCCAAGGTGGTGGGATTACAGGCCTGAGCCACTACACTTGACCCAAAAGTTTTTTTAATGACATATTTATGATATGTAAAAAAGTATAGATAATAAGCATTTAACAATGACTCAGCTTATAAAATGACGTATTACATGTAAAATTGAGGCCCTTTATATGTCCCTTTTCTGTCTTTTTCTCCCCAGAAGTAACTAATATCTGGAATTTGGCATCATAATTTCCATACATGTTTTAATACTCTTTCTACAAATATTTCTATAATCTATATAAAATATTTTGCTTGTTTCTTAATCTTATATAATTTGTATTAAACTGTATGTATTTTTTTTTTTACCAACTTGCTGTTTTTGGCTTTCTGTCTGTCTCTCTGTCTCTGTCTCTCTCTATATATATGTATCAGTATGTGTTAACATGTGGATACATATAACTTTAGCTCCTTCATTTTTTACTATTGTACTATATTTGCATTGTATTGTATGAAAATACCCCATGTATATATCCAGTTGATGGAAGTTTATATGATTTTTCACCTTACAATGCCCAAATCAACATTCTTGCATGTGTTTTTTTGTCCATGTGAACAAGAGTTTTTCTAGATTATGTACCTAGGAATTAAATGTATGTTATAGGTAAGGGTTTGTATCTTCATTTTTGCAAGATATGGCCAAATTGCTCTCTAAATGATTTTATCCATTTATATTCCCATTGCTGCAAATCTGTGCCAATTCTTGGTATCTTCAAATTTCTTATTATTTGCTAAATCTGATATGTGTAAATAGTATCTTGTTTTAATATGTATTTTCATGACACCGATGAGGTTGAGCATATTTTCAAGTGATTTTGGCATTGGGTTTCTTTTTTAGTGAGTTAACTAAATTCTTCACCTGTTGAGTTGTTTCTCTTTCTTGCTGATGTATAGTGTTTTCTTTTCTTTTTTTTTAAATTTTGGATAGAAATTCTTTTACCAATTACATGAATTGTAAATATTTTCTCCCGGTCTGTTATTTGTTATAGTGCCTATTAATGGACAGATATTTTGCATTTTTTTTTAACCACCACCATCACTTCTAACAATGTTTTACATTTTAGTATGTAAACATCCCTAGTCGTTTTTTATCCCTCATAGTTTTCTAGTTCAGTAACTGACATCGCCACCCACTCAGTTGCTCAAGCCAGAAGTCTGGGAGCCATCCTTGTTTCCTCCCTCTCCCTCACTTCCTACATCCAATCAATCAGCAACTGCTATTTATTCTTCTTCCCAAATATCTCTAGAATGTAGTCTCCTCTTTTTATTCCTGCTGCCACCAAACTTACCCAGGCCACCATCATCTCCTTCATGAATGACAGCAATGGGCCCCTCCTAATGGACATCTCCATCCCCTTCCCCTCTGGCTACCACCTAATCCATTCTCCCTACCGTAGTTAGAGTAGTGTTTAAAATTACATATGTGAGGCCAGGTGTTGTGGCTCACACCTGTAATCCCAGCACTTTGGGAGGCTGAGGCAGGTGGATCACCTGAGGTCAGGAGTTCGAGACTAGGCTTGCCCACATATAGTGAAACCTCATCCCTACTAAAGTAAATGCAAAACCAGCCAGGCACAGTGGTGCACGCCTGTAATCCCAGCTACTTGGGAGGCTAAGGCAGGAGAATTGCTTGAACCCGGGAGGCAGAGGTTGCAGTGAGCAGAGATCGCACCATTGCACTCCAACCTGGGCAATAAGATCAAAACTCCATCTCAAAAAATAAAAAATTACATATCTGAACATTTCCTTTTTCTGCTTAAAGCCCTTTAGTGGACTTCTGGTCCAAACTGAAATGATGGTAAGAGTGTTGCTCTCAGCTATACAACAAGAAAGTAGCTGGATAAACTGCACACGAATAACTTTTCTTGATCTCCTCAGAGAATTGAGATCACAGGGCAGATAATTAACCTGGTGTCTAGAGAGAGAGACAGGCGTCTACGGGGAGAAATGGAACCTGAGCATTTCCTTACTTAAGAAGAATAAGCTGGAAAATTTTAACAATTAATAGTGGCATACTGTTGGCTATTGAGAGAGTATGAAGCCCCTGGAAGCTGCAGGCAGACAGAGGTGTGCACCCTCTTTCAGGCTTTTCCTTCAGGACCCCTATCAGTCACTCACAGGAAGATAGGTGAAATGGGAAAATTCTGACACCCCCCGCTCTGTAGTGCTGGCTGCGAGTGGGGAACAGAACAGCAGCTATGATCAAGACTCCATTCCTTTAGAACAAGACTTCTTTTTTTTTTTTTTTGAGATGGAGTCTCGCTCTGTCACCCAGGCTGGCGTGCAGTGGCGCAATCTCAGATCATTGCAACCTCCCTCTCCCGGGTTCAAGTGATTCTCCTGCCTCAGCCTCCTGAGTGTATGGGATTACAGGCGTGTGCCACCACACCCAAATAATTTTTGTGTTTTTAGTAGAGATGGGGTTTCACCATGTTGGCCAGACTGGTCTTGAACTCTTGACCTTGTGATCCGCCTGCTTCGGCCTCCCAAAGTGCTAGGATTACAGGCGTGAGCCACCGTGCCAGGCCCAAATTAAGAGTTTTTTATTTTTATTTTTATGTTTTTAGAGACGGGGTCTCACTGCGTTTCCCAGGATAGTCTGAAACTCCTGGACTCAAGTGATCTTCCTACCTCAGCCTCCCAAAGTGCTGAGATTACAAGGGTTAGCCACTACACCCGGCCAAAATTAAGAGTTTATCAGGTAAACAAAAACAGAGGAAATTCATTGCCAGCAGACCGACTTTATAATAAATGTTAAAGCAAGTTCTGTAAGAAGAAGAGGCTGGGCACGGTGGCTCACACCTATAATCCCAGCACTTTGGGAGGCCGAGGTGGGTGCATTGCTTGAGGTTGGGGTTTTTAGACCAGCTTGGCCAACATGGTGAAACTCCATCTCTACTAAAAATACAAAAATTATCTGGGCTTGGTGGTGGGTGCCTATAGTCCCAGCTACTCAAGTGGATGAGGCAGGAGAATCGCTTGAATCCAGGAGGCGGAGGTTGCAGTGAGTTGAGATCGCGCCAGCCTGGGCTGGACAGAGGGAGACTCTGTCTCAAATTAAAAAAAAGAAGAAGAAATATAATAAAAGTCTTGTATCTATACAAACAAACAACATACTATAATTTAAATTTTAAAAATATCATTTATAATAACACGCCCATGAAGTTTTTAGGTATAAATACGACAAAATATGTGACAGATATGTATGCTGAAAACTACAAAATACTGATGAAAGCAATCAACAAAGACATAAATAAATGGCTGGGTGTAGGCTGGGTGCACTTGTAATCCCAGTGCTTTGGGAGTTTGAGGCAGGAAGATCACCTGAGGCCAGAAGTTCAAGACCAAGTTGGACAACACAGAAAGACTCTGTCTCTACAAAAAATAAAAAATTAGCCAGGCATGGTGTCATGTACCTGTACTCCCGGCTACTTAGGAGACTTCAGGTGGGAGGATCACTTGAGCACAGGAGTTCAAGGTTGCAGTGAGCTGTGATTGCACCACTGCACTCTATGCTGCACTCTAGCCTGGGTGACAGAGTGAGGCCCTGTCTCAAAAAATATATATGTATAAATAAATAGAAAGATATGCTGTATTCATAAATTCAAAACTTTAATATTGTAAATATGTTGATTTTCCTTAGTTTGATCTATAGATTCAATGCATTATCAATCAAAATCAAAGGAAATTTTTTTTTGGTAGAAATTGACAAACTGATTCTAAAATACATATGAAAAGGGAAAGACATGAAAAAGAACTAAAAAAAAGTTGGAGAAATTATTCTACCAAATTTCAACACTTATTAGAAAGCAATTAGTGCGGTATTAGCCAAAGGGTAGACAACATAGGTTACGATGGAGCCCACAGCCCAGAAACAAACCCACACAAATAATGTCAACTGATTTTTGACAAAGATGTAAAGGCAATCCAATGGTGAAAGAACAGTCTTTTCAATAAATAGTGCTGGAAAAACTAGACATTCAGATGCAAAAACAATACCAAAAAACCTCAACACATACCTCACACTTACACAAAAAATAATGGATCATAAACTTAAATGTAAAAAGTAAGACATCGCCAGGCGTGGTAGCTCACGCCTGTAATCCCAGCACTTTGGGAGGCTGAGGCAGGTGGATCACCTGAGGTCAGGAGTTTGAGACCAGCCTGACCAACATGGAGAAACCCCGTCTCTACTAAAAATACAAAATTAACCGGGCATGGTGGCACATACCTGTAATCCCAGCTACTCGAGAGACTACGGCAGGAGAATGTCTGGAACCGGGGAGGCAGAGGTGGCAGTGAGCTGAGATCACACCACTGCACTCCAGCCTGGGCAACAAGAGTAAAACTCCATCTCAAAAAAAAAAAAAAGGAAAGAAAAAAGTAAGACATTTAGAAAAAAGCACAGGAGACCTTTGTGTGTAACCTTGGGTTTGGTGATAAGTTTTCAGGTACTGAAAACACAATTCAGGCCGGGCGTGGTGGCTCATGTCTGTAATCCAAGCACTTTGGAGGCCAAGGTGGGCAGATCACCTGAGGTTGGGAGTTCAAGACCAGCCTGACCAACAATGGTGAAACCCCGTCTTAAAAAAAAAAAAAAAAGAAAGAAAAAGAAGAAAACACAATTCATAAAGAAAAAAATGATGAATTGTACCTCATCACAATGAAAAACTTTTGTTCTGTGAAAGATACATTGAGAAAATGACTAGACAAACGACAATCTGGGAGAAAATATTTGCAAATCATGTACCTGATAAAGAACTTGTATCCAGAATAAAACAGAATTCTTCTTCTTCCTTTTTATTTTTTTTTTTGAGATGGAGTCTCTGTCTGTTGCCCAGGCTGGAGTGCAGTGGGATGATCTCGGCTCACTGCAACCTCTGCCTCTTGGGTTCAAGGGATTCTCCTGCCTCAGCCTCCTAAGTAGCTGGGACTACAGTCGTGCACCACCATACTTGACTAATTGTTTATACTTTTAGTAGAGACAGGGTTTCATCATATTGGTTGGGCTGGTCTTGAACTCCTGACCTCGTAATCTGCCTGCCTCAGCATCCCAAAGTGCTGGGATTACAGGTGTGAGCCTGCCAGGCAGGGCCATTTGTTTTCTTATTCTGTTTTAAGAATTCTTTATTCTGGGCTGGGCATGGTGGCTCATATTTGTAATCCCAGCACTTTGGGAGGCCGAGGCGGGCAGATCACAAGGTCAGGAGTTCAAGACCAGCCTGGCCAATATGGTGAAACCCCATCTTTAATAAAAATATAAAAAATTAGCCGGGTGTGGTGGTGCACACCTGTAGTCCCAGTTACTTGGGAGGCTGAGGCAGGAGGATCCCTTGAACCCGAGGCAGAGGTTGCAGTGAGCCGAAATCACAGCACTGCACTCTAACCTGGGCGACAGAGCGAGACTCTGTCACAAAAAAAAAAAAAAAGAAAAAGAAAAAAAAAGAAAAGAAATGGCTCGATTTATTTATTTAGAGACAGAGTCTTGCTCTGTCACCCAGGATGGAGTGCAATGACACAGTCTCGGCACACTGCAACCTCTATCTCCCAAGTTCAAGCGATTCTCGTGCCTCAGCCTCCCGAGTAGCTGGAATTACAGATGCCCACCACTATACCTAGCTAATTTTTGTGCTTTTAGTAGAGATGGGGTTTTGCTGTTTTGGCCAGGTTGGTCTTGAACTCTTGACCTCAAGCGACTCACCCGCCTTGGCCTCCCAAAGTACTGATATTATCGGCATGAGCCACCATGCCCAGCCAAATGACCCAATTTAGTAATGAGCAAAGATCTAAAGAGACACTTCAGAAAATAAACTATCTGGATGGCAAATAAGCATATGAAAGTTGAGTAACAACATTTGTCACTAGAGAAATGCAAATTTTAAAATGAGGTACCATTGTTCACCTCTAAAACTCTGCCACCACCCCCAAATGCTGGTGAGGATGTACAACAGGGACTCTCATTCATTGCTGTTGGGAACGCAAAATGGTATAATCACTTTGGAAGACAGGTTGGCAGTTGCTTTTTTCTTTTTCTTTTTCTTTTTTTTCTTTTTGAGACAGAGTCTTGCTCTGTCTCCCAGGCTGGAATGCAGTGATGTGATCATAGCTCACTGCAGCCTCGACCTCCCGCACCGCTCTAGTGATCCTCTCACCTCAGCCCCCCAAGTAGGTAGGACTATAGGTACACATCAGCACACCAGGCTAATTTTGGTATTTTTTGTAGAGACAGGGTTTAGCCATGTTGCCTAGGCTAGTCTCGAACTTCTGGACTTTAGTGATCTGCCCATCTTGGCCTCCCAAAATGCTAGGATTACAGGTGTGAGCCATGGTGCCTGGCCTAGATTGGCAGTTTCTAATCATGAGAAAACATCACATGAACCCAAATGGTGTGACAGCCTACAAAACAATTAATCAGAAAACTGTTGGCCATGTGTGTGCTGGCTCATGCCTGTAATCCCAGCACTTTGGGAGGAGGATTGCTTGAGGCCAGGAGTTCAAGTCAACATAGCAAGACCCTGTCTCAAAAAAAAAAAAAAAAAAAAAAAAGACAGGTATGGTGGTGCATGCCTGTAGCCCTAGCTATTCAGGAGGCTAAGACGGAGAGGACTGCTTGAGCCCAGGAGCTCAAGGTTATAGCGAACTATGATTGCACCACTGCACTCCAGCTTGGGTGGCAGAGTGAGATCCTGTCTCTGAAAAAAACAAAAACAAAAACAGAAGAACTGCCAAGGTCATGAAAAAATAAGGAAAGGTAGAAACTGTCACAGATCAGAGAAGACTGAAAATTAAAGAGTCATAATCACTAAGTGCAATGTGGTATCCTGGATTGAATTCTGGAACAGAAAAAGAGTATTAAGGAAAAAAACTGATGAAATCTAAATAAAATCTGTAGTTTAGTTAATATGTTTCAACAATGTTAACTTCTTAGTTTTGACAAATGTATCATGGCTATGTGAGATATTAACATTAAGGGAAGCTGGGTGAAAGGTATACCAAAACCCTCTGTACTATCTTTGTAACCTTTCTGTAATTCTAAAATTATTCCAAACTAAAAACTCATTAAGAAAAAAAAACCCAAATGAGGCCACGCATGATGGTTCATGTCTGTAATCCCAGCACTTTAGGAGGCTGAGATGGGTGGATTACCTGAGGTCAGGAGTTCGAGACCAGCCTGGCCAACATGGTGAAACCCCGTTTCTACTAAAAAATACAAAAATTAGCCAGATGTGGTGGTGGGTGCCTGTAATCCCAGCTACTCAGGAGGCTGAGGCAGGAGAATTGCTTGAACCTGGGAGGAGGAGGTTGCAGTAAGATGAGATAACGCCACCACACCCCAGCCTGGGTGACAAGAGCGAGACTCCATCTAAACAAATAAATACACACACACACACACACACACACACACACACACAAACCGATGGGGATAGAAGTCAAAATGGAAAAAAAAAAGAAGTGGATGTCTCTGGGATATCATATGTCTCCTGGAATATAAACTGGAACTCAAGCAGCAAACATGACTGAGTGGAAAGTGGCATGAAGTTATCTTCTAAGGAACTAAAATGTTCCATAGCTTCTGTGATGGTAACCTGGGTATATACCTATGTAACACTTCTTCAGGATATACACTTAAGATTAGTATACTTTACATACTTTACAGGCTGGTGAAGTGGCTCACACCTGTAATCCCAGTACTTTGGAAGGCCAAGGCAGGTGTATCACTTGAGATCATGAGTTCGAGACCAGCCTGGCCAACATGCTGAAAACCCAGCCCTACTAATAATACAAAAATTAGCCAGGTGTGGTGGCGCATGCCTAAAGTCCCAGCTACTAGAAAAGCTGAGACAGGAGAATCTCTTGAACCTGGGAGGCAGAGGTTGCAGTAAGCCAGAGGCAGCAGAATGAAAAAAATACACACACACACACACGCACACACACACATAGATATACACACATATACACACACATATACTTTACGGCGTTGGAAAAAAATTTTCCTGGTTTTCTATTGCTCTTAGGTTAAAGCTCAAAATTGTTACAGTCTCTCAGTCTGAATGATCCATTATCCGGCTACTTCTCTAGCTTCATCTCAATTTCCAAGCTCCAGCCAAACTGTTCTTCCTATCACAGGGCCTCTGCAGGTACCATTTAGCCCACCAGCAGAGCTCCCTTCCCTTACACCCCTTTACTTTAGCTAACCCTTATTTATTCTTCAGGTTACATCTTAAATTTCCTCAGGGAGGGATTTCCTCATCTCTAGACCAAGAATAGATCACTGGTTCTATGTTGCACTTCTCTTTTGCAGCACTTGTCTACAAAAGCAATAATTGTAATTATTTTACAAGCTCCAGAAGTCTGTGTATCAGGTCTGTCTCATTGGCTGTTGTATCTTTTTTTTTTTTTTTTTTTTAGACAGAGTTAGACAGAGCTTCACTCTGTCGCCAGGCTGGAGTGCAGTGGCGTGATCTTGGCTCACTGCAACCTCTGACTCCCGAGGTAGTCAAGCGATTCTCCCGCCTCAGCCTCCCGAGTAGCTGGGATTACAGGCATGTGCCACCACACCCAGCTAATTTTTGTATTTTTAGTAGAGACGGGGTTTCACCATGTTGGCCAGGATGGTCTTCATCTCCTGATCCACCCGCCTTGGTCTCCCAGAGTGCTAGGATTACAGGCGTGAGCCACCACGCCTGGGCTTTTTTTTTTTTTTTTTTTGGCAGAGTCTTACTCTGTTGCCAAGGCTGGAGTGCAGTGGCATGACCTTGGTTCACTGCAACCTCTGATGCCCAGGTTCAAGCGATTCTCCCACCTCAGCCTCCCAAGTAGCCAGGACTATAGGCATGCGCCACCACACCTGGCTAATTTTTGTATTTTTAGTAGACACGGGGTTTCACCATGTTGGCCAAGATGGTCTCAATCTCCTGACGTCGTGATCTGCCCACCTTGGCCTCCCAAAGTGCTGGAGTTACAGGCGTGAGCCACCACGCCCGGCCAGCTGTTGTATCTTAAGATGCCTAGTAGATAGTAAATACTCACTTAATTTTTAACCAAATGTTAATTTGAAAGTGAGGCTCAGATTAAACAAACTAGTAATAACCCAAGGCCATAAAATAGATCTGGGACCTACGCCCACCAATAAATCCTGTTGACTCTGTCTCCAGCCTTCCTCCTTTCCCCATCTCCCCATCACAGTAGCCTTCCATCTGGTCTCTCCATCATTTATTCATCATCAATTGGATTATTATGAAATAATAAGATACGGGTACTTCCTTAGCATAATAAAATATATATATGTATATCTCAACTGCTGCTTAATGAGAAGATACTAAAAGCATTGCCCTTAAAATCAGGAACGAGACAGAGCTGTCCATTAGTATTTCTTATTGTTCTGGAGGTACTATGCAGTGCATTTAGATGAGGGCTGGGCGTGGTGGCTCACGCCTATAATCCCAGCACTTTGGGAGGCCAAAATGGGCGGATCGCTTGAGCCTAGGAATTCGACACCAGCCTGGGCAACATGGCAAGAACTTGTTTCTACACAAATCATAAAAAATGAGCATGTGCTTGTGGTTCCAGCTACTTAGGAGGCTGAGGTGGGAGGGTCATCTGAGCACTTAGGAGGCTGAGGTGGGAGGGTCATCTGAGCGTGGGAGGTTGAGGCTGCAGTGAGCTGTGATCATGCCACTGGTACTCCAGCCTGGGTTGTAACACAGTGAGACCCTGCCCCCACGCCCCCCCAAAAAAAGAAGTATAACAATTAGACAGCAGAGACATATTTTACATTATTTATAGGTGATAACCTAAGAAAATTTATTGAAAAACTATTCCTGGGCGCGGTAGCTCACGCCTGTAATCCCAGCACTTTGGGAGGCTGAGGTGGGCAGATCACCTGAGGTCAGGAGTTCGAGACCTGCCTGACCAGTATGGTAAAACCCCATCTTAAAAAAAAAAAAAAGAAAGAAAAACTATTATAGATGATGAGGGAATTCAGTAGGTGGCTGAGAGAAAAGAAAAAACAAACTAAAAGAAAAGACCCCATTTTTATAGCACTTATAAAGGCAAAACACCAAGGAAAGACCATAATGAGAAATCCCCATATTAAGGAAACATTAAAATGCTACTGAGGTGTTTCTCCATGTTGGTCAGGCTGGTCTTAAACTCCTGACCTCAAGTTATCTACCCACCTCAGCCTTCTAAACTGCTGGGATTACAGGTGTGAGCCACTGCACCAGGTTAGGTCTTCTTTTCAAGAACATGATATACATTTCTATTTGTTGATACCCTATTAGTTTGTTTAATCTGAGCCTCACTTTCAAACTTGCACAAAAATTTGGTTTATCATAACAGTAGTTTTAAATTAGTGAAGAAAAAATTATTGTTCAATAGATGATTGGCAATCAGATAACATTTGGAAACCGTCTAACAGAAATATAGGAGGCCAGGCGTGATGGCTCACACCTGTAGTCCCAGCACTTTGAAGATCGAAGCAGAAGGATTACTTGAGCTCAGGAGTTCGAGACTGGCCTAGGCAACATGGTAAAACCTCATCTCTACAAAAAATTTAAAAATTAACCTGGCGTGGTGGTGTGTGCCTGTAGTCTCAGCTACTGGAGAGAGACTGAGTGGGAGAATCACTCTTTCACATGTGAAATGTTCATTCATATGAAATAAAATGTTCATTCACAGTGACACTCACAATAAGAAATCCAAATAAAAATTACACTGAGATGACTTTTTTTTTTGAAAAAAAATTTTTTTTTTTAATAGAGATGTGGTTTCACCATGTTGAACAGGCTGGTCTTGAACTCCTGACCTTGTGATACACCTGCCTCGGCCTCCCAAAGTGCTGAGATTATAGGCATGAGCCACCGTGCCCGGAAACTTTTTTTTTTAACCTTTCAGTTTGGCAAAGATCAAAATGTTTGCTAACACATCAAAATTGGTGTTTGTGTAAGAAAATAGACACTTGAAAATTGCTGATATTCCATCTCTATGGAGGACAAATCAGCAACATTTATCAAAACAAAATGTATGTATTCTCTAACCAGGACATTTAAAAAAAAATTTTTTTTTTTTAAAAAGACGGGGTTTCACCATGTTGGTCAGGCTGGTCTTGAACTCCCGACCTCAGGTGATCCGCCCTCCTTGACCTCCAAAGTGCTTGGATTACAGGCATGAGCCACCTCACCTGGCCTAACCAGGACATTTTATTTCCAGCAAGCTTTTTTGTAGTAGTACTTCCGCATGTGCAAAATGACATAGGTTATTATTGTAGCATTGTTTGTAATAGTAAAGATTGGAAATGAATTAAAAATCCTCAAAAGGGATCCAGTTAAATGGTACAGCCATGTAGTAGAATACTACACAGATATAAAAATGAATGAGGAAGTTTTTTTGGTACTAATATGGCATTATGGCCAAGCTATTTTAATAAATGAAAAAGGCAAGGGGAAGAATTTACAGAGCATCGTGTACAGTAATCCGCCCTCCTCCAAGGGGGATACGTTCCGAGACCCCCAGTGGATGCCTGAAACCATGGATAGCACTAAGCCCGATTGCTGTCAATCAAAATACGTCTCTGTTCATGTCTTCCACCCATAAATTTGAGGCCTTTTCCATCTTAACTAAGCACTTATCATGCACCATGACTTTTGCAGTTAAAGGTGTGACAGCAAAACTAGTATGGATTTCTTTTTTTTTTTCTGCTTCACAGTTTCATGAATAGAAGTTTCATTCTTACTGTAGATCTCAGCAAGGTCATCAAAGGAAGCACATTATGGCTTATCCTTGGCATATGTGAATTACCAGCATCACCACTCTTGCACTTTGGGGCCATTATGAAGTAAAATAAGGGTGAACTTGAACATAAGCATGCAATACCTCCACAGTTGGTCTGATCACCGGGGGGCTTGTAAGTGACTAAGGAGTAGGGAGCGTCTGCAGGGAGGAGATGCTGGACAAAGGGAGAATTCATGTATTGAAGTGACAGGAGTAGCGTTACTGACCACGGGGTCTTGGGGGTTGTTAATGCAATAGAAATCAACGTGAGGCCAAAGGAGTTTTCCCAAAAAGTTATGCCTTGTGCAGGGTATAAGGGAGGTACCATAAGCGACAGAGAATTCTCTGGCTGGCTCCTGGAAGAGACTCAAGAAAGCAATCTCTTATTTTTTTTTGAGATGGAGTCTCACTCTTGTTGCCCAGGCTGGAGTGCAGTGGCACTATCTCGGTTCATTGCAACCTTTGCCTCCTGGGTTCAAGCAATTCTCCTGCCTCAGTCTCCCGAGTAGCTGGGATTACAGGCATAAGCCACTACGCCTGGCTAATTTTGTATTTTTAGTAGAGACGAGGTTTCTCCATGTTGGTCAGGCGGGTCTCGAACTCCTGATCTCAGGTGATCCGTCCATCTTGCCCTCCCGAAGTGCTGGGATTACAGGTGTGAGCCACTGCACCCAGCCCTCAAGAGAGTAATCTTGAAGGAGCTAAAGTGGGAAGGGAGTGAGTTTGAGCAGGTACAGGTGGGGAAACTGGCACTTGTTCAGTTTGATAACATGCGTCTTTATGCATCACGTGTCTCATTAGCATGTTAAATCTCCACCCCTGGGTGTGATTTTTAGTATTATAATGAAACAAAGGCGAAGGAGTGCTCATTCTTCTGGTCTTGTGTACATACGGGAGATAGGGTTAACTCCTTTGAGTAAGATTTAAGGTGGGAGCTGCTTATTTTAATTTCCTCAAGGTTCTGCCACTAGTGGGTATGGCACCTGGAGTAAGATTTATGTTGGAATGTTGCTCATCTTAGTCTCTCTAAGGCTCTACGACAAATGGGCATAGCTCCTTGAGCAAGATTCACGGTGCAAGGTCTGGACAGTCTGGTTGGGGTCCCTCCTGGCCACCCCCACCCAGCTTACAATAGAGATCCTTGGTGGGGCACGAGTGGGGCCCAAGTCCCATCCCTACTCTGCCTCAGTAGGACAGCTTGAGGTTTCACAGTGCCGCTCAGAACAGTGCACAGTTTAAAACGGATGCGTTGTTTCTTTCCGGAATTTTTCATTTAATATTTTGGACCACAGTTGACAGAAGGTAACTGAAACGATGGAAAGCAAAACCAGAGGTAAGGGGGGCTACTGTACTACCATTTGCAGAAATAAAAAAGCAAAGGAGGCCTGGTGCAGTGGTTCATGCGGGTAATCCCAGCACTTTGGGAGGCTGAGGAGGGTAGATCACAAGGTCGGGAGATTGAGACCATTCTGGCCAATATGGTGAAACCCCGTCTCTACTAAAAATACAAAAAAAAAAAAAAAAAAAAAGCCGGGCATGGTGGCGGGCACCTGTAGTCCCAGCTACTTGGGAGGCTGAGGCAGAAGAATCGCTTGAACCTGGGAGGCAGAAGTTGCAGTGAGCCGAGATTGCAGCACTGCACTCCAGCCTGTTGACAGAGCGAGACTTCATCTCAAAAAACCAAAAAAAAAAAAGCAAAGGAATATATTTGTATATATTTGTTTGAATATGCATAAATTAACTCTGGAAAAGTATCAGAAAGAGTAACATTGGTTGCTTCCAGGGCAGGGACCTTGGTGGTTGGGGGGATAGGAGTGAAAGAGAGACATTCCACTGTTTACTCTGATACTGTTTAATTTTTGACCCATGTGAATAAATCATCCATCAGAAAGAGAGTAAACAAACACAATTAAAACTAAAAAAGAAAAGAAAAACCTGACACTATGATTTACACAAATGGGAATTTTTTTTTCTCTCATAAAAAGAAGCCCAGGCCAGGTGTGGTGGCTCACGCCTGTAATCCCAGCACTCTGAGAGGCCGAAGTGGGTGGATCACCTGAGGTCAGGAGTTCGAGACCAACCTGGCCAACATGGTGAAACCTCGTCTTTACTAAAAATAGAAAAAATAGCTGGTTGTGGTGGCAGATGCCTGTAATCCTAGCTCCTCAGGAGGCTGAGGCAGGAGAATTTCTTGCACCTGGGAGGTGGAGGTTGCAGTGAGCCAAGACTGTGCCACTGCACTGCAGCCTGGGAAACAACAACCAAACTCCATCACAAAAAAAAAAAAAAAAAAAAAAAAAGAAGCTCAGAAATAGGTGCTGTGCTTACTTACTGTTGATTCGGTTGCTCAGTGATGCCTTGGGAGCCAAGTTCTTCCTTGTCTTCCAGGTCCTCAGAGGACTGGCTTTTTATTCCCATGGCTGTTTCCTCATGATGGCAAGATGGCTGCCACAGCTCAGGAATGATGTTGTCACATACAACATCCCCCAAACAAAAAATAAGAGCCAAGGCAAGCCAAAAACTTTCTCCTAATGATGCTTTTTATCCTGGAAAGAAAGACTTCCCTGTGCATGTCATTGTACAATTGCAAAGAAGAATGAGTGTGTCGGCTCCTGAGACTGGGGGAAAGGCCTCTCCTCCTGATGTCATGGAATCTCTGCTCCGGTAGAGAAATGGGGTTCTGTCCTTAGGAAATGTGCAGAAGTCTGTTAGGCAGGCAGCAGAAAGAGTTTAGCATAGCTGTCTATGTGAATCGCTTCATCTTTTGAAAAGGGAAATTCTTACTGACCCTTGGTGGGCTAACCCTGCCGGTACCCACCGTGCTTTCTGCAGGAAAAGAGTGGAGTGAGCCTCCTGTGAAGTCTCAGACTGGTGGGGAAGCTGAACGCTCACCTCCCATCCACTATGTCCACTGGAGAAACGAGCGTTCAGGGGCTCCTCTGGGTGTGGCGCTGTGCCAGCTTAGGGGAGGAGTGGTGTGGTCGGAGAGCTGCCATCCCCTTACCGTGTGATCACTGTTTTTCTTGGCTCTGCCGTCTCAGGGGATGCACAGCTTCACTCCAAGTTCTGGGATATTCAGGGTGGTAAACTTGCCATGGGATTGTTGCTAGCTGAAATCCTGTCAGGGAGGAGAGGAGCTGGATAACTCCTACCTCGACATTTTGTTGATGCCACTCTCAAAAAGGGAAATTCTGGATTACCCCATGCTCCCCCATCTCCCTGTGCTGCCGCTCTGTCCTGTTTCATTCACCTTTCTTCTGGACTACAGCCTTAGCCCCCTCACGGGTGTCCCACCACCGTGTGGATGTGGGTTGGACGTGGTGCCAGCTGTCTCCTCCCTGAGGTAGAGGATTAGGGTTCTCACAACTAACAATTATCCCATTGTCCACTGCCGTGGCATCCTGTTGCGTCTTTTTTTTTTTTTTAAAGATGGGGTTTCACCATGATGTCCAGGCTGGTCATGAACTCCTGACCTCAGGTGATCCATCCACCTTGGCCTCCCAAAGTGCTAGGATTACAGGCATGAGCCACCGCACCCTGCCCCTATGGTGTCTTTTGAAGGCCACCATCAAAAGGCTATCTTTGTTGGTTTTCTATCAGCTTTTCCTTCTAGACAGGAGCTCCCCTCCATGTAGCCTGTGCTCTGTGGATGCGTTCTGGAGCCTGTACTGACTCAACACTGGCAAAATAGGCAGGGGCAGTGCTGTGGGTGGAATCGTGCCCCCTCCAAAATCCATGTGCTGAAGCTGTAATCCCCATGACCTCAGAATGGGACCTTCTTTGGAGACAGGGGTTTGCAGAGGTAATTAAGTCAAAATGAGGTCATCAGGGTGGGCCCTAATCCACTGAGAAGATTAGGACACACTAATGCAGAAAGGAAAGACCATGTAAAGACACAGGTGGCAGGAAGGCCACCATCAGCAGGCCAAGCAGAGAGGCCTCAGAGGACATGAACCTTGCCAACACCTTGACCTCTGATTTCCAGCCTCCAGAAGTGTGAGAAGATAAATCTCTGCAGCTTCAGCTATCTAGTCTGCAGTACTTTGTTATGGCAGCCCTAGAAAATCAATATAGGCAGATAGGGTGCAGTGGCTCATGCCTGCAATCCCAGCTCTTTGGGAGGGTGAGGTGGGAGGATCACTTGACCCCAGGAGTTTGAGAGTTTCACATAGTCCTGGGCGACATAGCAAGATCCCATTTCTTTGTTTTTTTTTTGAGATGGAGTCTTGCTCTGTCACCAGGCTGGAGTGCAATGGGGGGATCTCGGCTCACTGCAACATCCACCTCCCCGGTTCAAGCGATCCTGCCTCAGCTTATTGAGTAGCTGGGATTACAGGCATACACCACCATGTCTGGCTAATTTTTTAGTATTTTTACTCGAGACGGGGTTTCACCATGTTGACCAGGCTGGTCTTGAACTCCTGACTTCATGATCCACCTGCCTCAGCCTCCCAAAGTGCTGGGATTACAGGCATGAACCAACGTGCCCAACCTACCTGCCCATATTTTTTTTAGAGACAGGGTCTTGCTATGTTGCCCTGGCTGGAGTTCAGTGGCACCATCATGGCTCATGTAGCCTCAACCCCTAGGCTCAAGTGATCCTCCCACCTCAGTCTCCCCGATAGGTGCATGCCACCACACCTGGCTAAATTTTTGAAATTTCTGAAATTTCTGCATATATATATGCAGGTATGATTGTAAATTTGAATGGTGTCACAGAGGGCTGTGTTTTAGCACCATTTCTCTCAAAATATTTTCCTCCTTTTATTTTGTTGAAAAATGTATAAAATTTGTTTTTTTTAAATCTAAACCATTAAGAATCCATGTGGTCTGGCCCCAGCATATTGTAGGGACAGGAGGATTTAACTTTATTTAAAGATACAGCTCACCATTATTTACTTCTCAAAAAAGGAAGTTGGAGCTGACGCTTTTACGGTCAACCTTAAATGACCCATCCACTCAGTTGGATCAGACGCCTTCTGAGGTGTGTGTTTTGCAGCCGCCCCGTCCTGATGAGCCCCAGCGACAGAGTTCTTCACATCAGATCCATGACAGTGGCCTTTTATGGAAGGAGAAGCCAGCTGGCAGCAGCTCCCTAACAATCCTGCAAGCTAAGATCCTCTCTACGGAGTAAGCATGGGAGAGAATTCAGGGGTGGGGAGGGGCAAGGCAAACATTTACTAATAAGAGGGCTTGCGGAGATTTAAAGTCCTTTTTGGGCAGTGGTGGGGGCGGGGGGATAAAAGAAGACCAAAAAAACCCAAAAACTTAAAAATCATAAATACTCTTTCTGAGCCAAAAGGAGGCCAGCCTAGATTTCTGTTCACCAACAGAATGTGAACTTCAGCTCTCTCATTGTATGTATAAAGTGCACACCTCAGGTCAGGCACGGTGGCTCACGCCTGTAACCACTGCACGTTGAGAAGCCAAGGCAGGAGGATTGCTTGAGCCCAGGAGTTCGTGACCAGCCTGGGCAACACAGGGAGCCACTTATCTACTAAAAATACAAAAAAATAAGGCTAGGCGCAGTGGCTCATACCTGTAATCCCAGCACTTTGGGAGGCCGAGGCAGGCAGATCACCTGAGGTCAGGAGTTCGAGACTAGCCTGACCAACATGGAGAAACTCCGTCTCTACTAAAAAAAATACAAAATTAGCTGGGCATGGTGTCACATGCCTGTAATCCCAGCTACTCAGGAGGCTGAGGCAGGAGAATCGCTTGAACCCAGGAGGTGGAGGTTGCGGTGAGCCAGGATCACACCATTGCACTCCAGCCTGGGCAACAAGAGTAAAACTCCATCTCAAAAAAATAAAATAAAATAAAATTAGCTGGGTTTCATGGCACAGCCCCAGCTACTTGGGAGGCTGAGGCAGGAGGATCCCTTGAGCCAGGAGTTCAAGGTTGCCATGAACTGTGATATTACCACTGAACCACAGCCTGGGCAACAGGATGAGACTCTGTCTAAAAAAAAAAAAAAAAAAGTGCGCACCCTTCCTTCCAACCAACCTTGGAGAATATTTTTCACTTTGCATGAGGCTAGATGTTTGAGAGTTGACTGAGACGTAACACCTGTGGAACATGAAGAGATCTGATTATCTGAGAGGGCCAGACCATTCTACCCATTCAGAGAAATTCTGGAAGGGCGTGGCATATGAAGTGTTTTTTGTTTTGTTTTGTTTTTTAGTCCAAGAGGCCTCTAAAAGCCAGACTAACTGGGTGCAAATCCCAGCTTTGCATTTGCAGCTGAATTGGGAAAGTTACCTCTCTGTGCCTCACTTTCCTCATTTGTTAAATGGGAATCGTATCACCTCATGGGGTTATTGCAAGGATTCAATAAGTTAGTATTATAAAGCATTGAACGCACTGCCTGGCATGTTGTCAGCCATCACTGACTAATATTGTTCTTACTGACTACACCCACCAGTTCCTTACTGAACTACCTTTATGGGATTGTATTTTAGTGTCTCGACCTTTGTCTTTGAGATTGTCCCCATGGAATAGTATTTCTGTATAAATCCCAAGAAAATAAATCATCTGGGTCCGGGTCCCATTCTCTTTATTTGCATGTGGTTACAATATAAATACACTCGCCATTTTCCTCGCCTTCCAAAACTCTTCCCCATACCTAGGAGTCCTACCCAACCTGCTGTTAGTGACTCCCTTTCCTCTCCTCTAGGAGGGGAGGAAGGAGATCCTCCCTATAATTTCATCATGCAGGGTCTACCTCAGTCCATGTGAAGTGTGGAACTCCAAAGGGCCTCTGAAACTTCGGGATGCACCACGAATCCTTTAGAGGGCCCGGTGATGTCCTTGCAGGTGACCGCGTGGCGGCTCCCTTGGTGCCGTGCTCCGGTGCAGCGTGCCATGGTGGCAGCAGTTGGCATCATGTGCCCTGTCTGTGCCTGAGGCTGAGCAGCCCCAGTGGGTGGGTGGGCCTGTCAGGAGGCCTCAAGTTTGCTCAGGCAGTAGGGAGAGTCCTGTGGAGGGCACAGTATCCAGCCAGTGCCCACCTGCTCTCAGAGGTGTCTGAGCCTCAGTCCCTTAGGGCTCTGCCTCCCCAGGCCCTCCCCAGGCCCCCCATGAATCCCACGTGGGTAGGGCGGCCTTAGGGGAGAAGGTGCCCTTGTGCCTCCCTTCTTCTGCCTTTTCCCAGGCACCGTCAGTCATGGGTGACAAATTGGGTGACTGTTAGAGGGCATGGCATCACAGTGCTCTGTCTCTGCCAGGTGCCAAGCCTTGCCGTCTTCCTGGGAGGGTGTAGAGAGCCAGGGAGGGCCAGGGTCTCCCTCTTCAGGAATGGGGTATGGAGGTTCTGGGGTAGCTGGGGGATCTCCAGGGCCCGGTGGTCCCCCCAGTACTGGTCCATTGTAGATGTAGATGTTGCCAGTGATCGTCATAGACCCTCCGGTGACATGAATGCCATTGGTACCTGCGGGAAGGGAGGCAGAGTGTTGAGGAAGGAAGGCCCCTAATTCAGGCCCGCTGCTTCTTGAATTCTCGTCGTCTTCCTCTCCCCTTCCCCTGCCCCCACCCCACCCGGCCAGCCCCTCTCCAGCTTGCTGCTGGTTTCTTGAGCTTTGTGTTCATTTCTCTGTTTCTGGGTTTTCCAGTCTCTTCCCTCTTCTCTAGTTGTGACATTGGCTGGCAGCAGAGTCTCTGTCCCTGTCCCTTTTTATTTCATCTGGCCCACAGTGTCTCCCTCCCAGTCATCCCTCCCCACGCTCTCTTCTTCCTGCCCCAGGCTCACCGTGGGGCACCTGGCCCTGCTCCCCAGGTTCCAACTGTGGCTCCCTGATCGGACCCAGAGGACTCTGCTGTTGCAGCACCCCTTCCTCCAAAGCTTGGTTTGTGGGGATCCCAGTGGAGACTGGGGAGAGGTCTCCAGAATTGAGCAGCAGTGGCTGTACCAGGTCAAGGGAGCGGAGATTGGCCTTTGGAGGCTCCCAGCTTCCAGCTGCAGGATTGGACCCCTCTCCCTGTAGGAGACAGATGGAGACCCAAACGATGACAATGATGAGGGCCCCAGACCCACCCTCTCTTTCTTTCTTTCTCTCTCTTTTTCTCTCCTCCCTCCCTCCCTCCCTCTCTCTCTCTTTCTCTCTTTCATTCTTTCTTGAAAGGGTCTGGCTCTGTTGCTCAGGCTGGAGTGCAGTGGTGTGATCATAGCTCACTACAGGCTCATGAACTCTGGGACTCAAGTGATCCTCCAGCCTCAGCGTCCTGAGTAGCTGGGACTGCCAGGTTAACTTTTTTTTTTTTTTTTTTTGAGACTGTCTCACTCTTTTGCTTAGGCTGGAGTGCAGTGGTGCTATCTCAGCTCACTGCAACCTCTGCTTCCCGGTTTCAAGCAATTCTCCTGCCTCAGCCTCCTGAGTAGCTGGGATTACAGGTGCGTGCCACCATGGCTGGCTAATTTTTGTATTTTTAGTAGACATACTAAAAAATGGTTTTGCCATGTTGGCCATGCTGGTCTGGAACTCCTGATCTCAGGTGATCCACTTGCCTTGGCCTCCCAAAGTGCTGGGATTACAGGCCTGAGCCTCCGGCACCTGGCCCTGCTGGCTAAAACTTGAAACAACATTTTGGGTAGAGATGGGGTCTGGCTGTGTTGCCCAGGCTGGCTCATCTTTCTTTAGTTCCCACACCCCACTCTGTGCTTTGGCAACTCATGGTGTGCCTCTGCTTCTCACCATACTCCCTGCCTCAGGGTCTTTGCACTGGATGCTCCTTCTTCCTGGAGGACGTCCCCCCCAGATAGCCCCATGGCTGGCTCCTCTCTTCTTCAGCTCTCTGCTCAAATATCCCCTTCTCAGAGAGGCCTTCACTGTCCACTTGTCTAAAATGCCCCAGTCCTTTGCCACTGTCACTCACTGACTCCTTCCCTGCTTTATTTAGCAATTATACCCCCGATATATATTTAACTTTATTCTTGCCCCATGGGCATGTCAACTCCAGGAAAGAAGGCACTATGTTTTGCTCACTGCTATACCCACAGTGCCTAGGGCAGTGCCTGGCATATGGCATGTTCAGTAAATCATCAGCTGAATGAATGAATGAGTCAGCCTGCACACTCTTTTCTTGTCTGCTCCCACCTTGTACCCTCATCACCTCTTCCCCTCCTTGCTGCCTTCTCAGCCCCCACCATTACCTCTGGATGCCTCTTGAGCAGCGATCCTGCAATGGAGAACGAAATGGGTGTAGGCTCTCTGGCAGGCCTGAGACCTAGCCTTTCAGCCTCCACACCCCACCCAATGTGTAGCAACTTGACCACTGTCACTCACCTCCAGCCTCAGAATAAGCAGCTGGATGGAGATAAGGATGTCTATGTTGGCGGTAGGCATTGAGAGTCTTGAGGGTGTGGAGGGTTGCACTGGGGAAGTTGAATATTCCTCCCTCGGGCTCCCACCACCACCCCATCCACTGCATCCGACCCCTTCCTACCCAGTTTCCTGCAGAGAGAAGGGTGGCTCTTCCAGATGCAGGCAAAGACGAGGGCGAGGAGCAGAAAGAAAGCCAGCGGCAGCAGGATGGCCAGCATCAGCATGGTTCCTGCCAGGAAAGCAGACAGGAGGAGTGATGACAGCTCCCGGAAGGGCAGAGGGGAGGAGGAGAAGGAGGAGCTTTCCAGATCCCTGGGCAACCCAGACAGAGAAAAGGCAGCTCTTTTCCTTCTAGCCACACTGTAGCTCCTAAAGGCAGAATGAGAGAAACTTTCCTTGGGTTACAGAGAAGGGGAACTAAGTTGGACTTGGGGACCTCTTGGCAGTCAGGAGAGTGTATCATGGACAGACCTGTTTGGGGGTGGTGCTGGTGCCCTCCTGCTCAGAGACCAGGATTGAGCAGGCTTGTGCATGTGGGATGGGAGCTTGGGCAGTTGATTTTCAAGGTCTGGAAGTGGGACTGGGAGACAGTAGGGAAGGGCGGGGCTTGGAGTTGTAAACAGACACAGGGTAGAGCCACATTTCTGCAATGGCCTCAGCCATTGCACAGAGGGGCCGCTGTAGAGGGGCTAAGGTTTCCCTGCTGTACCTGTGGGGGTGTTTACAGGGGTGAGAGAGTGGGGGTCTTGCTTCTGAACTGTCTGTGGTCGCCTGAGAGAGCAGGGTTTGCAAGTTTTCCACCCCTTGCTCAGGGCAGGTTCTAGGAGGGGAAGAAAAGAGAGGCTGGAGTTCAGCTTCTCCAGCTTTGATCCATAGCCATGGGTAATTTCTCTTTCTCTGGGTGTCAGTGCTGCCAGCAATAGCATGGAGTGTCCAGTGGCCATCAACTACATCTGGGCAAGGGTGGGAGGACTTGCACATTTGTATTCAGGCCATTTTGCCCCTTCTGATTCATGTACCTCTGTAGCCTGAGGGAATATGGAATGGGAGGCCTGAGGAGAAATTGGACTGGGAGTCTGGACCGTGGTTTCCTGCCAGCTGTGAGACTTGTAAGTCATTCATTTCTTTGAGCATCAGTTTTTCATACATAAGAAGAGGTTAGCTTACATACTCTCCAAAATTCCAGCTCTAAAATGCCAGTCGTATTTGATACATAGTTAAAAATTAACAAGGCATGGAAAAATACTTATATTGTGGAATTTAAAAAATCCGGTTACAAAGTATTTAAATTACTCTACTTTTAATCAACAACAACGACAAAACCCAGTATGTATAATCTTGCATAGAAAAATGTCTGGGAGGATAGATGCCTCAATGTAGAGTTGATATTCTATGTGGTGGTTCTGCAGGTGAGTTTCAGTTTTGCTTATCTGAAGTTTCTAATTTTCAATAGTGCATGCATTATGACATGGGCTCTGGAGTAAGAAGACCTGAGTGCAGGTTCTAGTAACACCAATGACCACCTGGGTGGGTGATCTTGGGCATGTCACTTAACCTCTTTGAGTCTGTTTCTTCCTTCAGTCCATGAGGATAATAACAGAATCTACTTCATAGCATCATTAAGAAGATGAAATGAGTTAGTGAGTGTAAAGTGGTGACTGAGTGCCCAACACACACAGCAAACCTTCTGCCAATGAGTGATGTTACAGTCCTTAGAAACAACCTGTAGTCATCTACTAGGCTAGCAAGCCAATCAATCCACAGGAAAAACTCAAGAAAGAGTCAAATGGGAATCTTTTGTCTACTAATAATAGAATATAATCTACTAAAGAGGCATTTGGTCTAGTAAATGGATTGTGTGATGCTGACATGCCCAGAATGTTGACAATAATAGTTATCATTACATCTCAGTGTGGGATATGTTCCCTGACATAGTATTACAGTATATATAACTTTAAAATTGTGTGTGTGTGTGTGTGTGTGTGTGTGTGTGTGTGTGTATGTGTGTGTAAGTAAACTAGCCTAGGGGTACTCCAGTTTTTTCTGTAAGGAACTTTTCTTCTTGCCCCAATTCTGGGAGGGAAGGGTTCATCTTTTCCTCATTTTTTTTAAGATGTGGGGCATTAAGGCATGTTCCCAGGCACCTCCCTGTGCCCCTCACCCCTGGTCCCTCACCTGGCATCTCTGGGGGCAGTGGCTCTAATGGATATCTGCAGCTTGTGTCGGATTGGGCAGTGCCTGGAGCTGTCTCCACCAGACCTTGGTCCTCACACCTGCAGAGGAAAAAGAGATGATGACCTTTTCATGCTCTGGCCCACCAGTGCCTGGACTCCAAAGGGCATGCGGAGCTGGAAGTGGCTAGTCGAGCTCACAGTGTCAAGGATGGGGGGGTGAGGATTGCTAGCAGCTGAGGCTTCTCAGAGGGTGGAAGGAGCACAGGCAGGGGTGCACTCACCTGGTGTGGGGCTGGCAGCGGGCACTGGGGGAGGAGGTGTTCTGGAAGTGCCCTGCCTTGCAGGGGATGCAGTGGTTGTTACCCTTACCAACTTCATCTGGCAAGAGAAAGGGAGACCAGCCAGGGTGAATGGGCAAAAGGGAGGAGCCCTTTGCCCACTGTGAATTTCCTTTAAGGTCCAGCATGACCTCCTCCTTGCCCTTCTGCCCCATTCTGTAGCTCTCACCTTTCCCAAGCTCCGCTTTGCTGCCTACCACTTTGCCCAAACTTCCCAGTACTGAGAGGAACCCCCTCATGTGACCCCTGCACCTGCCCCTGTTCCAGTCCCTCCAGACCCCTTCTGTGATCCTCTGCATGGAATGATAAGAGGAATTTTAAGCCAAGGAGAACTACCTAGGGGGTCGCGGTGGACACAGTACCATATTCCCTGCTCCTAGTGGAGATCCCTGGCAACCAGCCTCCTTTTCACATCCAGCCCTCAGGGACCTCTGACCTTTGAGCTCGGCTTCAGTGCCAGGCGGGCAGTCAGAAAGTCGCTCGCAGTGCGTACACTCGGAGGCCTGGGCAGCACAGAACATTCCCGGCCGGCAGCGGCACTGGGTCTTCCGTTTGCTTGTGCAGGGGGCAATCTCCTCGAGGCCCATCACTGGTGGGGAGACGGGAGGGCTCAGGGAGGGGCTGAGTTCCAGGGGATCCAGCCTCCCCCCCACCAGGCACATCTCCACTCACCTGTGTCACAGGGGCGGCACAGCTGGCAGATGGTCAGGTAGTTCCAGTACTCATTGTAGGAATTTTCGGCACATGTGGCACAAACTGTGTCGCGGCTGCGGCTGCATTTAGCTGAGACATAGGTGCCTAGAACGTGAGCAGGGCAGTGGAGCCTCAGGAGACAGGGCTGCACCCTCACCTCCGCTGCCTGTGGTGTGACCCCGGCCTGTCCCTCAGCCTCTCTGGCCCCCCATCATCCTGCCCGTGGCCCTCTGGCTCCCTCTCAGATAGGTAAGAAAAGAGGAGGCCCAGTGGGGAGGGCCAGTCCCAGCTCCTGCAGATGATGTCCAGGGTTTCCCGCGCTCATCTCCAGCAGCCATTTTTCCTGAGGGGACAGTGCTTACCGTCCCGCTAAGGCCGCAAGGGGTCTGGAGCCCCCGGGTGACCCACCACTGAGGCCCAGCTCTGTCCAGCCACTGCCTCTCACCTGGCGGGCAGCGGGAGCAGCAGATGCGGTGCCTGAGCTCGTAGTATTCCTTTTCCTGGTCCCTGCAGGTCTGGTTCTCGGACCGGTATGGAGGCACCTTCAAAGGGAGATGAAGAGGAGAGAAAAGTTAGGGGTCAGCTTGGGAGGGCAGAGGGAATGAAGCGAGGGCTGCCCAGATCCCTCTTCCCCACCCTCGCCCACCCCTGCCAGGCTCCCTTCCTCACCACGTGGGGCTGGGATACCGCCAGGAACCCGACGAGGCCCAGCACCAGAGGCCCCCAGGCCAGGCCGCGGGCAGAGGTGGCCCAAGGCAGGCGCATGGCGGCCACTCAGCCAGCCGGCCAGCAGCGAGGGGGCCTGGGAGGAAGGCAGGAGCCCCGACGCCCTGGGCAGCGGTGGCGGCAGCTGCCGGAGCCCAGAGCCTGGGACGGGACTCAGGGCCGGTGTGCCCCCCGGGGCCGGGAGCGGCCAGGCCGGGCCTCCAGGGCTCCCACGGCAGAGCTCAGGAAGTGGGAGTGCAGCAAGCTGGCTGCGGGGCGGGGACAGGGAGCGCTGGGAGCCCGGCCGGCCCTGTCGCAATCGCAGCCAAGGGAAGAGGAACAGGCTTGTCTGCCTCGATGCAGGGCGGGAGGGGTGGCCGGGAAAGCACGTGAGGGCCGCGGGGCCGGAACCGGCCTCCTCCCTTCTTAGGAAGCCTGATCTGGAGAGCGGGCTGCGGACAGCCCGGGCCCAGCGAGGGAAGGGCGGCGGGTCCCGGGGTCAGCCCTTGGACAAGTCTCGCAGGGGAAGCAGAGGGAGTTCCAGAGAACACAGGGGACAGCTGGGTGTGGGATCTGGAAAGTGAGTGGCTGGGGCCAGGGCAGGACAGGCATGGAGAAGGCAGGGCACAGGGACTGCCAGGCTGAGGCTGCAGAATCAGCTCTGAGACCCAGGAGAACCGGCTGGCAGACTCCCGGGTTCCTGCCCTATTGTCCTGTCCTGCTGTGGGACATTTTCAGACAAATTACAAGGGACTAGCAAGTCAGCCAGCCCCCTGCACTACCGACCCAGCCCAATCCACACAGGAGTAGGCACAGGTCACCTAGAAGACTGTTGAGAGCTGTGCAGCCAGCTCTGCTCCTTGTCCAAAGCTGGGAGCCCACCCAGTCCAGCCCCCTCCCCTTTAGCATGGAGAGGGAGGCCAAGGGTGACACATAAGAGGACCGGGATTCCAGGGTGGCTTAGTCTGGTTCCTGTCTCCTTTCTTCCCCCCATCTCCCTCACCCCTTAGCAGCCCATCCACCCATGGAGCTACTTGCAGCTGCCCCCTTTTACACGTGGCTCTCTGGTCCCCAAGTTTCTGTCTTCCTAACTCCCACTTGTCCTTGAGGCTTCACTGAGGCTCTGGGGGGCGTCCTCTGCCCTAGGTTGCGCAGTCCCCATGAAGACTGCCCTCTTTCTGTACCCTGCTGTCTTGTCTGCCTCCCACCAGGCTGTGAGTGCCACAGTGGCCCAGACTGAACCTTCAAGGCTATGTTCCTCGGGCATAGCAGAGTCTGGCACATACCATATGCCCAATACGTATTTACAGAATAAACGAGTGATGGCCACATCACAGAGCCAGTCCACAGCAGAGCCAGCTACAATCTGAGTCTCCTGATGCCTAGGTCCCAGCTCATTCCAGCAGTCCTGCCACCTCTTTGTGGCTCAGGGGTGTCTCCCTTGGGATGAGGGGCTAACTTCTCTTGAGATAGGTCACTTGGGCACCATCTCCCTCCCTGAAGGACTCTGTTCAGCATTCATCCTTACACTGGGCTGTCTAATTTTGGATCTGATGTCTGGACAGGCTCTTGGTGCAGGTAATGGGAAGTGTGCATGGGGAGGAGGGATCACAAAAGGGTGAAACGACCTGCCTAGGCGGTACGCATTTCACTTGGTGAGGCTCTCTCTCCTCACCTGGTGCAGGCAGCTCGCTGTACAGATGGGCCATGGATGGCTGGAAAGGGCAGTATTGGAGCATCATGGGGCTGCTCCTTACAGGCCCCTAGCACTGGGGGCTGGATGAGACTCCCCACTGAGCACTTAAATGTGTAAAGGAATGTGTGTGTGGTGACCCTAGGTCCTTTTTTCTCTCTCTTCTTTTTACTTTTTACTGTGGAAATTTCACACCCGAGATAATATACCAAAAGAGAAAAAGTAATATTGGGAGTCTCCCATATACTCCCTACCCACTTCCACTCACAGTCAGTTTCATTTATTCTGTATACCCCCTCCAGCACCAACACACACACTCTTCTAATCCCTCGAGAGTATTTTGAAGTAAATCCCAGACAGCATATCATTTCATTTGAAAATATCTCAGGATTGCCGGGTGACATGGCTCATGCCTGTAATCTCAGCACTTTGGGAGGCCCAGGCAGGTGGATCACCTGAGGTCAGGAGTTCGAGACCAACCTGGGAAACACGGTGAAACCCCAACTGTACTAAAAATACAAAATTAGCTGGGCATGGTGGTGCATGCCTGTGATCCCAGCTACTCGGGAGGCTGAGGCAGGAGAATCGCTTGAACCCGGGAGACGGAGAGTGCAGTGAGCCGAGATTGCAGCGTTGCACTCCAGCCTGGGCAACAAGACCGACACTCCGTCTCAAAAAAAAAAAAAAAGAAAAGAAAAGAAAATATTTTGGGATTTTACTCTAACAGACGGGGACTCCTTTTCTTTCTTTCTTTTTTCCCCTACCCTGTCTTACAGTGCTGAGACCCTTTCTTTTAATTGAGGTATAACATATAATACAACGAAGCACATAAAGTACACTGATCTTACAGATACGGCTCAGAGAATTTTCACTTTTATGTATTCTTGCATATCCCCCAACTGTTCCAGAACATTTCTTGTACTACAAAAGATTGCTGCGTGCCCTTCCCCATCAAAGCTTCCTGCTTCACAGATAACCACTATGTCAGACCCCTTTTAACCCCAGCTGGCTGGACTGTATCCTTCTTTCTGCTGCCAGCCCCAAGCTAGCGCTTCAGCCCTCAGGGACTCTCTACCCGCTAAGGAAAGAGCCCTGAGATCTGGGTTTTGATTTTGGCCACATCACTTTATCTCTGTGCGCCTCTTTATTGTGCCAGTCAGCCGCTGGTTTGCTTGCAGACCTGTGAGATGGAGGTGGGTGGGAGGAGAGAAGCAGCCGGGCTATTCCTCCTCTCTCTGCTTTCTGGCTTCACCTGCAGTTGGTTGCCTTCCTCCCCTTCCTCCTTCCATAATCCCGTCTCCTACCAGTTCCACACTATTTAGTTCCTGCCACATGGCTCCAAAGGCTTCCTGGTCTTTGATCGCTCCATCACCTTGCCATCTTTCCAGGCCTAGAGATGGTGGCTGCTTCCTGCTTTGCTGTTTTCTGAGCTGCCTTTCATAGCGCTTCCATCCCCTATGTACCAGTTAGTTTCCTGTGTTAAATTCCTGTTTCTTTGTTTGTTTGTTTGTTTTTGGTTGGGGGAAACGGAGTTTCACTCTTGTTACCCAGGCTGGAGTGCAACGGTACAATCTCGGCTCATTGCAACCTCCACCTCCCAGGTTCAAGTGAGTCTCCTGCCTCAGCCTCCAGAGTAGCCGGGATTACAGGCATGTGCCAACATGCCCGGCTAATTTTGTATTTTTAGTAGAGACGGGGTTTCTCCATGTTGGTCAGGCTGGTCTCGAACTCCCGATCTCAGGTGATTGGCCCGCCTTGGCCTCCCAAAGCTCTGGGATTACAGGTGTGAGCCACACGCCTAGCCTAAATTCCTGCTGTTTGAAAGACTTAGAGTGTTTCTTGTTTCCCAACTGGATCATGAAAGACAAATCTTACCAATAAATGGCTACTATAAATCCCAGCCTTCTCCAGGAGGATAAAGGGAGACTCACAGGGGTGAGAAATCCATGAGCCCACGTGGGCAGGGCATTGTCTTTGCTTCTTTCTTTTTGTGCTCTTCACTGATCTCCCTGAGGCTGATTTCCACTGGGCAACACCAGATCCAGGACGAGTGCCCCAGGACTCCTAGAAGGTGTTTGAGGGTGGGGCTTTTCTCCCAGGCCTTCTTCAGAGGGAGCTGCTGAGAGAGCCTTCTTCCCACAGGCCCATGAGGCATCCAGAAAGGGGGTTGGTGGAAATGGATTCTTCTTCTTCTTTTTTAATTTTTTCAGACAGTCTCAGGATGTCACCCAGGCTGGAGTGCAATGGTTCAATCTTGGCTCACCACAACCTCCGCCTCCCAGGTTGAAGCGATTCTCCTGGACTCACCCTCCCCAGTTGAGTAGTTGGGACTACAGGCATGCACCAACAGGCCCGGCTAATTTTTGTATTTTTAGTAGAGATGGTGTTTTGTCATGTTGGCCAGGCTGTTTTTGAATTCCTGGCCTCAAGTCATTCGCCTACCTCAGCCTCCCAAAGTGCAAAGGGCTCACAGGCATGAGTCACTGCACCCGGCCAGGAATGGATTCTTCTAAATACTCTTTCTTTGTCTCTTCTTTCCCACTCTGCTCTTAGCTGACTAGTGCTCTTGGAAAGGGTCTGGCAGACACCCAGAAGTGTGTAACTGATGAGGGTTGTCCTTCTCCAGAGTGTTTGCATTTTCAGTGGTGGCAATGCCTTAACCCAGTCTTTTCAGCGGGAGTGACTTTGTCCCCCAGAAGTCACTTGGCAATATTTGGAGATGGTTTTGGTCATGATGACTCAGGAAGAAGTGCTACTGGCATCTAATAGATGGAAGCCAGGGATGCTGCTAAACATGCTGCGATGCACAGAATTGTAGATAGGACAGAATCATCCTGTCCCACCACAGAGAATGATACAGCTGAAAATGTCAATAGTGCCAAGATCAGTGAACCCTGTCTTTTTTTTTTTTTTTTTGAGACAGAGTTTTGCTCTTTTGCCAGGCACCAGGCTGGAGTGCAGCGGCGTCATCTTGGCTCACTGTAACCTCCGCCTCCTGGGTTCAAGCAGTTCTCCTGCCTCAGCCTCCCAAGTAGCTGGGACTACAGGCGAGCGCCACCATGCCCGGCTAATTTTTGTATTTTAGTAGAGATGGGGTTTCACCATGTTAGCCAGGATGGTCTTGATCTCTTGACCTCGTGATCCACCCGCCTCAGCCTCCCAAAGTTCTGGGATTACAGGCGTGAGCCACCGCACCCGGCCTTCCCTGTCTTAACTCAAAGTGATAAACTTCTAATAGTGAGCTTCTAAGTAATCTGCCAGGGCACTAGACGAAGAGTGGCATTTTTCTGGTCCATCATTTTAGATGAAAGAGAAATCTGAGGCCGGGCGTGGTGGCTCACACCTGTAATCCCAGCACTTTGGGAGGTGGAGGCGGGCGGATCACAAGGTCAAGAGATCGAGACCATTCTGGCCAACGTGGTGAAACCTCGTCTCTACTAAAAATACAAAAATTAGCTGGGCGTGGTGGCATGTGCCTGTAGTCCTAGTTACTCAGGAGGCTGAGGCCGGAGAATTGCTTGAACCTGGGAGGTGGAGGTTACAGCGAGCTGAGATCACATCACTAAACTTCAGCCTGGCAATAGATCAAGACTCTGTCTCAAAAAAAAAAAAAAAAAAGAGAAATCTGTATCACTTAAGGGCATCTGAAAGGACTGCTGTCGGTCCACAGTGAGCAGCCCAGTGTGGAGTGGCTAATGGCTCCAAGTGGTAAGAATAAAGAGTTGCATTTAACTAAGTAACTGATTCTCATCCTGGAAAGGATAGAAGTGAAAAGGAAAAAGTGAAGAAAATTTAGATAAATTAGTAGACCACAAATAAATGGGTTGTCAGAGGAAGTTAGGATGGTTGAAGTTTTGCAGATGCTTTCTCATAGCATATCCCGCTCTGTCAAAGATAAACCTTGGGTCTTACCCAAGAATGTAGTTCTGCTGTCTTCCGCAGAGTGGGTCAGCAAGCAGCAACCACTAGACACTGAGGTCGCCAAGATCAATACGGCTGGTCTCTCTCCTTGCATATGTACAAATACACATACATCAGGATAATAGTAAATAATAATAATAAATAATAGTAAACAGTGGTAAGTGCAGAGATAGGCTCTCCCTAGGCGGGTGGAGGGAAGGGTGATGACTTCTGTCATCTCCTGTCCGCGGAGAACAAGAGTCAGGAAGATCCTTCGCGCTCATAACCCTCATCCCACAGCAGCCCTCTGGTTTCACTTCTCTTCCTGCAGCCATGCACATTTTTTGGCCACACCACAGGGTTAGAGGATGGCTTGTGTTAGGAGGGAAGGCAGCCCTGGGTGGACGGGAAGGGCTGGGGCTCTGGGGGAATCCAGGTTTGTCCTGGGAAGGCAGGGGGTCCTTCCAAGACAGAGTCTACAAAGATCTTGACTCCTTTTTTTTGTTTTTTAGAAGGAGTCTTGCTCTGTCACCCAGGCTGGAGTGTAATCATGCGATTTCAGCTCACTGCAAACTGTACCTCCTGGGTTCAAGCAATTCTCTTGCCTCAGCCTCCCTGGCTAATTTTTGCATTTTTAGTAGTGATGGGGTTTCACCATGTTGGCCAGGCTAGTCTTGAACTCCTGACCTCAGGTGATCCACCTGCCTCAGCCTCCCAAAGTGTTGGGATTACAGGCGTGAGCCACTGTGTCTAGCCTTGACTTCTTATAGAACAAAACCGCACTTCCCTCAAAGTTAGAGAAAGAGAACTGAGCTTCGAAAGGAGTGGCCCAGTTCTCAATCTGGCCCCACCCCTAACTCCTGGATGACTGTGGCCAAGTCACTTTGCTTCTGTGGGCCTCAGTCTCCTCATGCGTGAAGTGGGGGGCTAGGTGCAGGGTCAGCTGGAAAAAGTCTTTGTGCCCATCTGGGCTGCCTTACCACCCCTTCTTGCCCTTTCCTTTTCTCAGGTGAGACCACCGAGGCTCAGAGAGGTCAAGTGCCTTTCCCAAAGTCACATAGTTTAAAAGCAAAAATAAGGGCTGAATATGGTGGCTTACACTTGTAATCACAGCACTTTGGGAGGCTGAGGCAGGAGGACCACTTCAGCCCAGGAACTGGAGGCTACAGTGAGCCATGATCCTCCAGCCTGGAGGACAGCAGCATGATACTGTCTTTAAAATAAATAAGTAAATAAAAGCAAAAATGGAAGTTGTAGAAAAATAGCGATATTCTTCTGGAGGTTCTGAAAAGCACCTCCCTGGCTTTTCTGTTTGCCTCTTATAAAAAAAGAACTATATATTTTGTTTTTTAAAAATAAATGTAGGTTGGCCAGGCATGGTGGTTCACGCCTGTAATCCCAGCACTTTGGGAGGCTGAGGCATGCAGATCATGAGGTCAGGAGTTCAAGACCAGACTGGCCAACATGGTGAAACCCTGTCTCTACTAAAAAATACAAAAATTAGCTGGGCATGGTGGCTCGTGCCTGTAATCCCAGCTACTTGGGAGGCTAAGGTCGGAGAATTGCTTGAATCGGGACCCAGGAGGCAGAGGTTGCAGTGAGCCGAGATCGCGCCACTGCACTGCAGCCTGGGCTACAGAGCGAGACTCCATCTGAAAGAAAAAAAATACATGTAAGTTTATAAAGGCACACAAAAAGATGTAGACAAGTATACAAACTACAGTGGCTCCCCTCAGGGGAGGGAAAGGAAGGGGACGAAGGGAAGCTTTTATTGTTCTATATACTTCTGTATTGCTGGAAAATTGTACTGTGACAAAATGTATTTGTGGATTATTTGTACACTTTAAAAGAGCATCCTTAAAATGGATTTCTGACCAAAGTGCAGGTCTCGGATTTCTATTTTCCTCACAACAGCAAGCTGCTCTAGCTCATTCCGGGTCTAGCATACTGCAGCGCTAGGCCATTGCCGCTCCCATACCTGCAAGACATGGCAGGGTCACCACCCTCTGGCTCAGCCCAGACCAGGCATTGCAATTCTTCTCACAGAGCCCTTGATATGAAAACTATCATGCTGCCTTAAGCCAGTGGTTGGATTTCAGGCACGAGCTAGCAAATAGAAAAGGCAGGGAGATGCTTTTCAGAACCTTTGAGATCAAACAGCCAGAGCGCTGAGCACCATGTTTGCAGGGAGGACCATGGCCAATGTAGGAATCTGACTCAAGGGACACTGGAGTTTCTGCGGGTATCTGGGATCTCTGGGGCATTGGGGCCAGTGCAGAGAGCTTTTCACGGAGCCAAGGAGATAACCCAGCACCCAGAGAGCAGATGAATCCATGGGCTCTGTGTGGGAGTGAGGGAGGCCTTCCCAGCCTTCACATCTGGGTGCATGGGAGCCCCGATCCCCATGAGTCTGTCTCAGGAAGTAGATGGCAAAAGCGCTAAGTAGTCAATCCCAGAGGAGGAGGAGAATTCTGAATTGTTTATAGCTCTGTTGTTATTTTGTTTTGTAACTTCAGAAAACTGGTTTATCCTTGGGAAGAGTTAGTTTCTTCATCAGGACGGTGAAGAAAAATCCAGCCATCCCTTCCTAGGGGAGGTATCATGAGCGGTAGCAAGGTAAGCAAGGGGACCTGGTTTGGAATCCTGGTTGACACCGGCTCTCACTTTAAGAAGTTGGAAGAGATGGCCACAAGAGAGGAAGCCACAGACCAGGCTGGACCCTGAGCCTGGCATACCGCTTTTTCTCTCCTTTGCCTGGTAAACTCCTTGCTCTTCAAGATTCAGGGCCCAGTGCGGCGGCTCATGCCTGTAATCTCAGCGCTTTGGGAGGCCAAAATGCTCCCTGCGCTTTTGGGAGCAGGTCACAAGGTCAAGAGATCGAGACCATCTGGGCCAACATGGTGAAACCCCATTTCTACTAAAAAATATAAAAAGTAGCTGGGCGTGGTGGTGCGCACCTGTAGCCCCAGCTACTCGGGAAGCTGAGGCAGGAGAATCACTTGAACCCGGGAGGCGGAGGTTGCAGTGAGCCGGGATCGTGCCACTGTACTCCAGCCTGGTGATAGAGCAAGACTCTGTCTCAAAAAGAAAAAAAAAAAAAACAGATTCAGCAGAGATGACACCTTCTCTGGGAAGGTTTCCTGAGTCTCCTGCAGTGAGCTCCTCTGCCTCCCTCCCTAGGCTCCCCCAGCCCTCAGCTCCTATCTCTTAGCTCTTATCTCTTATCTCTTAGCTCTTATCGCTGAGAAATCTGAGACCTGCACTTTGGTTAGAAGTCTATTTTAAAAATGATCTTTTAAAATGTGCAAATAGAACCCTTATCTTATGATACTGCAGCTACCTATTTGCAGGCCTAAGTCCCCCCCTGAAGGCTGGGCCTTTGTCTGCAGGCTTGCGGAGGGAGGCAGGACAGGCCAGTGACCACATTCCTGCACTCTGGGCTGCCTCTGGTGGGGCCCTCGAGGGAGCCGCAGCCCTCCCCATTGCGTTCAGGGCCTGGGCTGTGTGGTTGGCTCTCCCGAGTCTCCTCCAGCCCTCTTTTTGGCCTGATTCTCTGACCCTTCCCTCTCTCTTTGCTCACCACTTGGCACTCCACTCCTTATCCTTTTGCTGCATTAGGTTTAGAAAGAGATTTTGGAGAAAAATACAACCCCTACTGATGAGTTTCTCCTCCTTCCAGGGCCTGTGCAGGCTTGTGCCATGCCCACCCTCTTCCTCCCTGACAGCGGGTGCTGGCCACACCTTCCCTACACCTTGTCTGCTTTCCCTGCCTCTCCCTGGGCTCCAGGTCTGTGCCCACAGTGTCCTGCCTGGCCCTCACGCTGCCTCTGGGTGCCCGCATTCCTGCAACCCCGTGACCACAACAGGGGCCATTACACATTCCGGGCCTGGCAGCCAATGGTGAAAAAAGAACAGAATGTCCTAGGGCCCTGCCCAGCCCCCAGCCTTACCTGGGCCCCTCCCTAGGTCTGGACAAGGTTGGAGGGGGTGGTGAGGAATCAGCAGGAAAGAGGATGGACCAGGTGGAGGCAGATGCACCCCACCTGAGTGCACTGCTCCCCTACCTGAGTGAGCCGGGAGGACACTTACAGAGACCTCTTCTCTCTTCTCTCCAGGGCCTGGGGGTGAGGTTGACCTGTGGGTGCCCTTGGAGGGTTTCCCACTTGCAGAGACTCTAGCTCCTGGAAGCACACTTAGGATTCCCACCTTGCTCTCCTCCCTGGAGAGAGGCTCCCTTTGGGGCCGGTTCCTTCTCTTTGTGACACCCCCTCCGCCTCTACTCACTCAGTGCCCCTCCTCCATCCCTGTCTCTCCATCCTTCGCTATCCGCCGTCCCTCTCTATTATCTCCCTTTTTCCGTCCTCCCGTCCTCTAGGTTCCCCACCCAGGCCCTCTCAGCCTGGCTGGCCCCTTCTCTTTGTGTTGCCCTCCAGGCTGTGGGCTCGGGATCCTTCTACTTATTCAGATCTTTGCCCTTCACCCTCCGCCCTGTCCCCCAGCCTCCTTGCCTATCAGCTCCGAATCAAAGCCCCTGCCCAGAGTCCGCCTTCTCAGGTCCAGTACTCCGGGTTCACCTGCCCTCTGGAGCCCTCCTCCCTTTGGAAAACTCCCGGCTCTGACTCCTACTTGGCCCCTCCCCACGCCCTGCTCACCTTTAATTGAGATGCTAATGAGGCTCCCGTCGTTTCTATCCTTGGCCAGCCGGCAGGCGGGCTCCCCAGTCAGGCCGCTGCACCTGTCAGGTGAGGGGGAGGAGAGGCTTGGCTGCCAGATTCAACTGGAAAGGAACCAGTCCCAGTCCAGCCACAACCTGGGAGTGGGAAGCTGGAGGCAGCCCAGACCTCCCGGAGCCCTGCAGTCCTGGGGCGGAGACGGAACCAGGACACAGCTCGAGGTCAGGGCCAGGGGCTGGAGGTGAGGGTCTAGAGTGAGAGGGGGCAAGGCAAGGGGGAAGAGGAAGAGAGGCAGGATCAGAGAGAGGAGCCAGGCCAGGAAGAGGAGAGCTGGGAGACACCCAGAGAGAAACAGAAGTCAGACAGAGAGGGAGAGGCAGGAGCTGAGACACAGATCCCAGAGGAAGAAGACCAAAGGAGGAGGGCAGAGACTGCCTCAGAGACAGAAAGGGAGGTGCTAGGACAGAAACCAAAAGGTGGCCCTATCAGGGAAGGAGAGGAGAGGCCGTTCCCGGGAAGCCCAGCGGTGGCACTTCTGGCCCCAACTCCCGCAGGTCTGCTGGCTCTGGGAAAGGTGGAAGAGGGAGGGAGGAGTGGGAGAATGTGGGCACCGGGTGGGACGTGGGCGTGGCCAGGGGCAGCCTCACTCAGGTTCCAGAGGTGATGGGAGAGGGCACCCAGGGCCCAGAGCTCAGCCTTGACCCTGACCCTTGCTCTCCGTAGCCCACCCTGGGGCTCATGAAGGGGGACAAGCTGGAGGAGCAGGACCCTAAACCTCCTCAGCCCACGCCAGGGCTCAGGAAGGGGGACAAGCTGAAGGAGCAGGACTCTAGCCCTCCACAGCCCACCCCAAGGCCCAGGAAGGGGGACAAGCATGAGGAGCAGGGGCTGGGCCCCGAACCGGCGGCACCCCAGCAGCCCACGGCGGAGGAGGAGGCCCTGATCGAGTTCCACCGCTCCTACCGAGAGCTCTTTGAGTTCTTCTGCAACAACACCACCATCCACGGCGCCATCCGCCTGGTGTGCTCGCAGCACAACCGCATGAAGACGGCCTTTTGGGCAGTGCTGTGGCTCTGCACCTTCGGCGTGATGTACTGGCAATTTGGCCTGCTATTCGGAGAGTACTTCAGCTACCCTGTGAGCCTCAACATCAACCTCAACTCCGACAAGCTCGTCTTCCCCGCGGTCACCATCTGCACCCTCAATCCCTACAGGTTGGTCAGTCCTGCTGCCTCTTCCTAGCGCCTGCGCCTGCACCTGGAAGGGTGGTCCAGGGTGGTGAGGGGCTCACTCGGCAGGCAGAGCCTCAGACGTGAGGGTGAGGAGCCTCTAGCTTGCTGGACTGACGTCCCTGCCCGGAGGAGCCATCCTAGCACCCGAGGCTCACCCAGAGTGTGGTTGTCGGAGTAGCCTTGCCCTCCCCTGCCCTCTTTTTTCCTTCCCTCCTGTTCATTCTCTTCTCCCTCTTGCAAGTGGGAGGGAGTGCTTGCAAAAGCGCAGGGGCGTGCTCAGCTCCATCCCTCTTTGGGAGCAAGATGCCAGCCAGGTATAAGACCTCGTCCACCTCAGCAGGAGAGTCTGATGGAGAGGTGAGGCTGGGTGAGGGGAGGCAAGGCCACGCAGGTGCCGTGGAGGTGGGTGCTGTCGGTCTTTGTTCAGAAGGGGATGAAACAAATTTATGTTATGGAGAAAGCAAAGTGGGGGGTCTTTGGAGGTTAGGGCTGCAAGTGAGCCCGAAGGCTGGGGACAGGAGCCTTACAGAACAAGGAGGATGGGTCCAGCCAGAGAGCAGCTCCTTGTGAAGCTGTTCCCCCAAAATCCCCAGGCTGAAATGTGGAGGCGATCCCTCCGGCCACACTGTTCACCTGCGCAGGTGCCTGACCTTTCCGTGCTTGGGTGTGGCCTGAAGTTTTGGGTTTCATCAGTGCTCTTTGCCAGTGTTGGGCCTGGAAACCGGAGGGGGTGGTAAGCATGGAGAAGAGAGGAGGGCAGGGCTGAGCGTTTTTTTGTTGTTTTTGTTTTTTAAAGATGAGGTTTCACCATGTTGGCCAGGCTGGTCTTGAACTCCTGACCTCAGGTGATCCACCCACCTCAGCCTCCCAAAGTGCTAGGATTACAGGCGTGAGCCACCGCGCCCGGCCTTGGGCTGAGTGTTTTTATGTACCTTCTACTTGTATTCACTCAGCCGTGCCACATCTTGGGGCAGCTACGTCAAGCCAGACATGGGGCTAGGCACCTGGCAAATGGATTCATGAATAATTCATACACCCTTATTAAAGGCCAGGTAGTTTGCTGAGTTCTGGGGACAGAGAGCTAAAATAAGATGGCAGAGACAGGCATATAAGCCAGTAACTGTGGCACACTGGGATACGTATGATAAAAATGGTGAGTTAGTGTGCCTTCAAGGAGTGTAAAACCTTTATGAGTGTGAGTGTGTGTGTACATATTGGTATGTGTGTGATTACGGATGGTTGGGACTGGTCACGCGGCGGGTGGAGGCCCCTTCATATATTCCATCATGTCCAAAGGCGTGTTATGGACTAAGAAAGGTTGGAACGTCCTGTTCTGGAGAGAAAAAAAAGCCAGGCCCTTTTGTTGATTAACCTCTGTATGATGTCCTGGGTAGGATCATTTCCTTAGGAAGCTACCGTGTGCATAGACAGCGCCAAGGTGTCTGCAGGCATCTCATTTCATTCTCACATCTTACCAGGCAGGTGCTATTGCTATCCCTATTTTACACTTGAGGAAACTAAGGCAAAGAGAGGCAAGCCACAATATCACAGAGCCAGCCGCTGAACTGTGACTCATCCTGTTTACACCTCATCCCAAAACTCTGCCTCTTTTTCATAGCCAAGATGTGGGGTGTTGAGTGAATGAAATTTCCAGTCAGAAGTGGTTTCCATCTCATTTCAGAGCTCTCGTGGGTCCTTCCACTCGGCCTCATTTTTCTCCCCGATTCCTGCAGGCATCTTCATCCCTTTAGGCCTTGGTGGAGGGGAGGGACACAGCAGGAAGGGGAGAGACGGCGGGCCAGGCAAGGTAGTGGGCACTCAATAACTATCTGTGGTTGAAAAGATGTCAGTGAGAGATGGAGAGGGAGGGCAGGGGTGAATCGGGCGAGGCCTGCACAGTTCTTAGGTTCTGCTGGTTCCAGGGCCTAGGAAAAAGCCAGGGAGAGGAAGCCATAAGCCCTGCCTCTGGGGCCTGCAGGCAGGGAGGCAGGCATCTGCCCAGAAAGACTCCCTCCTGCTTGAAGGGCTGCTGCGGAGTCAGGAGGGAGAGAACACCTAGGATGCGAGGGGAGCCGGGGAAGGAGATTCAACACCCACCAAGCACTACGTGCTTGACCTTGTAGTCACATTATGTGCTATACCCTAAAACCGGGTGCTTATAGACACTCACTCATTTAATACTGACAAGTCCAGGGAGGTGGCCATTATTATTTCCATTTTTCAGATGAGGAAAGTAAGGCTTGGCAAGGGGAAATAATTTGAACAAGGGAACATACATTATTTATTTATTTATTAAATTCAAAAATACCGGCTGGGCGTTGTGGCTCACGCCTGTAATCCCAGCATTTTGGGAGGCCAAGGCAGGCATTGAGGGGTCTGGGATGGAGCTCAAACAAGGTTGTTTAAAAGAGCCCCTCACTTGAGGCCAAGAGTTCGAGACCAGCATGGCCAATGTGGTGAAACTCCCATCTCTACTAAAAATACAAAAATCAGCTGGGCATGGTGCGGCATGCCTGTAGTCCCAGCTACTTAGGAGGCTGAGGCAGGAGAATCACCTCAGGCGACCGAGGTTGCAGTGAGCCGAGATCACACCACTGCATTCCAGCCTGGGCCACAGAGTGAAACTCTGCTCAAAGAAAAAAAAAAAACAAAAAACAGTAATAACGCTTGTCTATATTATGTGCCAGACATTTTTATAAATGAATCTACATCTAAATTAAGTGATTCTGCTTTAAATTATTTAATCCTCACAACACACATTGGAAGTAGGTATCATAATTACTCTTATTTTATGGATGAGGAAACTGAGGCCCAGAGAGTTAAGTAACTGGCTCAACTTCAGACAGGCAACAAGTGGTGAAACTGGGACTCAAAAATCATCCCCCTCCCCCCATCGAGAAGCCAGGGCATCTCAGGTTAGCAGCTGAGTCGCAAATCAAGTGTGTTTGATTCACGGCTCTTTTTCCCGTTACACTTTAAGTAGGGATCAGGCAAAGGCCTCCCAGGGTTAGGGCAGCTGGTGGGAGCCCAGCTTGTAGAGCAGCAGTCATAGGAGGACAATTTGTCAGGTGTGCAGGAGGGAGGGATCCAGGGCCACTCCTGCTCAGGCGAGAGGCAGGGCGGGTGGACAGGTTCACGTAGCCTGGTGGCTGGCCACCAGTGAGTGAATCATGCAGAGCTCGGTGAGTGACTCCTACCGAGGAAATCAGTTGATGAGCTAGAGGGACTGGAGTGAGGCAGAGTCCTCCAGGACTGCCCACCCGCTGAGGGTCACCGCCAGCAGAGGGAGAGGAGGAAGAGGGGCATGTGGGACTCTGTGCTGCTTCCCAACTTCAAGGAAAGGGGACAAAGCGCTGAAGACCTTTCCAACTAAGCAAGGGAGTGCTGAGTCCAAAGGGAAGGATTGGCCACTGCAGCCCCTTTCTCTCTGGTCAACAAAGGGCTTCTTCACTCAAAGGAGAGGGCCAGTCATACCTACTATCATGGGAAATAGAGCCCACAGACGTTATTTTTCATCCAGTCCCAGGAACAGTTTAGGCTGGACCTAAGAACTTGGGGTTCTTGAACAATGAAGGAGCTCATGGTAGCTTCTTTCCTGGAAATGGCACAGGAGGCCTGGCAGCAGGCCTGGGTGAGGCAAGGGGCAGTTTCCCAGACAGAGCCCCTTGGGGAGGGTGGGAAAACCCTGAGCTAGGGAGTCTGTCCCTGCCCGTGGTTCCCTGATGTGGCAGCGTGACCCTGCACTCCCTGGGCAGTCTGGACACCGGGCTTTGCTCAGCAGCCCTGGTGGGAGAAAAGCCTAGACTCTTAAGAGTTGACTCCCCTCTAGCCCTGCCACGGTGGTTGAATCCTTCTCATGTCAGGAATCTTGCTACCTCTACGGCAGATGCTATTAAAAAGTTTCTCCTGGCCGGGCGCGGTGGCTCACGCCTGTAATCCCAGCACTTTGGGAGACCGAGGTAGGCAGATCCCTTGAGGTCAGGAGTTCAAGACCAGCCTGAGCAACATAGTAAAACCCCATCTGTACAATTAAAAAAAAAAATTAGCCAGGCATGATGGTGTGCGCCTGTGGTCCCAGCTACTCGGGAGGCTGAGGCATGAGAATCACTTGAGCCTCTCACTGTCCTGGCTATTCATCCTCTGGGCAATCACTGGTTTGTGAGCACCTACTGCTCTTAAAATATCCTAGGGCCGGGCGTGGTGGCTCACGCCTATAATCCTAGCACTTTGGGAAGCTGAGGCGGGCAGATCACCTGAGATCAGGAGTTCGAGACCAGCCTGGCTAACATGGCAAAACCCTGTCTCTACTAAAAAATACAAACATTAGCCAGGTGTGGTGTTGTGCACCTGCTACTCGGGAGGCTGAGATGAGGCAGAGAATTGCTTGAACCTGGGAGGCAGAGGTTGCAGTGAGCTGAGATCACGCCACGGCACTCCAGCCTGGACAACAGGGTGAGACTGTCTCGGAAAGAAAAAAATATCTTAGCCAGGACTGAACTGCACATGTGATCTGAGAGCTCAGAACAGGCTCTAGTGGGGCGATCTCTGTTACCTGGCCTCTGTCCTCAGGGGGGCTCACAGGTGAGGGGCATCTGTCCGTGAACACACTGTGGTGCAGGCTGAGCTAGGAGGGGCTGTGTGTGGGGAGGACTCCACTGGGGTTGTGTGTCCACAGCCCCCTGGGAAAAAAGGCTGGAGATGCTGAGAGGTGGAGAATGGCCCATGGCAGGGGTAGAAGGGGCCAAAGAAGGAGAAGTCAAGGCTTCTAGGTGGTCCCTGGAGGTGGGAGAGAGCACTTGCCTGGAGGAAGTTAGTGCGTTTCTTGTGCCCGGCTCTGCCTGGTAATCTGGGAATGCTGGCTGAGTGCTCCGGTAGGGCCTCCGGGTGGGATGGGCCTAGGCAAGTCCCAAGGCTCTCAGGGTGAGCACGGGCTCTTCTGTGAGAGGAGGCCAGCAGGGCTAAGAGGGAGGGAGAGGAGGGGACCAGATGATGAGAGAGAAGGGTGTCAGCCCCCAAGTCTCCCAGGGTCGCTGTACCCTGCTGGTCTGTGCTGCACAGAGAGGTGCTAGACAGGAGAGGGCCAATTGCAGGGAAAGGAGACTTCGCTGCCTGATCACAAATGCTTCAGAGCTGGGAGGCAGACACAGTGGAAAAGCAGGGGCCGTGGCGTGAACAGGCCTGGCTTCACATCTTGGCTCCAGTCCTTCCTGACTGAGTGACTCTGGGAAACTCGCCTAGTTGACAGGTCTCAGTTTCTTCAACTGTAAAATGGAGATAATAGTGCCCGCCTAATGGAATTGTGTACGGGCTGACTCACCCTCCAGTCAGTGTAGGGCTGCCTGCCAGAGCAGATGGGAGTGAGGGCTATGAGCATGACCTGGGGAGGAGGTCAAGGCTAGAACGGCTGGCCTGTCTGGAGGAACCCCTGTGGGCATTATTATTTTTTTTTTTGGAGACAGAATCTCACTCTGTTGCCCAGGCTGGAGTGCAGTGGTGTGATCTTGGCTCACTGCAATCTCTGCCTCCCGGTTTGGAGCAATTTTCCTGCCTCAGGCTCCTGAGTAGCTGGAATTACAGGTGTGTGCCACCATGTCCGGCTAATTTTTGTATTTTTAGTAGAGATGGGGTTTCACCATGTTGGCCAGGCTGGTCTTGAACTCCTGACCTCAAGTGATCCACCCACCTCAGCCTCCCAGAGTGCTAGGATTACAGGCGTGAACCACAGCGCCCGGCCCCTGTGGGCATTCTTTATCCCTTCCTTCTAGCTACTGGTCTCCTCAAAACAAGATCAGGTGTCTTCAGTGTGCCCTCTGTTTAGTGGACAATTCTCTTAGCTCTAGGTGTCCTCTGCCTCTCACTATAGGAATTTCTAGTATTGGGGGGTCAGGAAGGGAGAGATTTGTTTTTTGAGAGAGTGATATAGGAATCCTTTATATCTTATGCCAAAAAAAGGAAGCAGTAGAACTTGTGGAGTGAAGGAATTCCCTACGGAGTCCAACCTCCCCTGGAGGCCTTGTCACAGGTGTGTGTGTGTGGGATCAAGGGCTGGGAGTCCAGGCTGTGCTCAGTGCAGGGCTCATCCGTGAGGCCAGGCAGGAGGGAGGGGCGTAGAGTGGCAGCATGGAGAAGAGAGCCTGGCACAAGGATGGCATGGGGCTCCCCAGGGAAGAGGAGTGTGGCCAGAGAAGTGACAACCAGATTGAAGTTGGTGATGAGAGAGAGAGGAGCAGGAGGCAGAAGGGACCTGAGCCAGCTTGGGGGAGGGGTGGAAAGGGAGGCCCAGCCAGGATGTGGTGGAAATAACTCCAGCCAAGTGGGGGATCTGGATTCCTCCTGTGTGACCTTGAGAAAGGCAATTCACTTTCCTGGGCTCCAGGCTCCTCTGTGTCTTCCTAACAGTCGATGGTCTCTTCACTTTGTGTCGTTGAATATTTTCTCATTTAACCCTCCAAGAGCTTCATGTGGTAGGCAGATCTAGTGTTATGCCCATTTTACGGATAAGGAATTCAGACTGAGATTCAGAAAGGCTGGGTAACTTACCCAGCGTTATATAGATAGAAAATGTGTGACCAGACCACCAGGCCCCACAGCTCATAGATTCTGGCTCCGGTGCTCTTTCTGGGGCACCATGTGGCCCTCCTAAAATAGCCAGTGGTAGCAGGGAAGGACCAGAGGGCAGTGTCGCGGTTGAAGTGCTGTCTGACCCATTTGCTAGCTGTGCTGTCTGGAACAAGTCATCACGCCTCAGGTTTTTCACCTGGAAAAGGGAGCGACAATTGTGTTAGCTAACAGTGGCTAACGGTATAGTGCGTTACACCGAAGATTAAATCATGTTAAAGAAGTTTTAGCCTAAAGCCATCTCTTTGCGTTTTTAAAGTTTGACCTAAAGGTTGCTTTGTGCATGGTGAACTGCAACCTAGCTGGATGTGTGTTTACACTAGAGTGTGTTACACTATAACCTACCTTTGTAGGAATCACAGAGTTTTGGCCAATGAAAGGCAGCCCACTGTTCAAACCTTGTCCAAATGAGGCAAACACTGAAGGTATAACCAATCTGGCTGTTTCTGTACCTCACTTCCATTTTCTGTGCATCGCTTTGCTTTTGCTGCCCATGAATATTACCTGACCATTCAGCAGCCCCCAGAGTCACTCTGAACCTATTCTGGTTGAGGGGGGGGTGCTACTCAATTTGAGGTTCATTTTATGCTCAGCGACCCAAGTTAAATTTAATTTGTTTAAAGTTTTTCTTTTAACAATTAAATAATGTACATTCTAATGCCACCATGCCTGGCTCATAGTAAGTGCTCAATAAACACTAGCTATGATCGCCATTCTTTTAACTACTAATAACAAGGAAGTCTCTTAGAATGCCAAACACACACCTTTGGTCAGAGCTACATTTCCTCCTGTGAGAGGTTTAGGGGCTACCAGAGCTGATGCCTAAGGCCCAGCCAGCTAGACTTTTATGGTGGAGATGGAAATAGAGCTAAATGGAAGAGGAAGTGAAGATCTGGACTAGACAGTGGTTCATGTAGCTGCACGTTAGGACCACGTGGGGGCTCTTTTAAACAACCTTGCTCTGGCCCCATCCCAGATTCATTAAATCTGAATCTCTGGCAAGTAGGACCCTGAACTGGTATTTTTTTTTAAGTGAGGCATAATTTACATACAATAAAATGAACAAATCTTGAGTGCTCCCTGAGGTTTGACAGCCAAGATGTTGAACACTCCTATTACGTGGTGCCCTTTCCATCAATTCTTCTTCCTCTCCCACGATCATTTTCTGAATTCTATCACCATCAACTAGTTTGGTCTGTCGTAGAATTCATATAAATGGGATCATACAGTATGTATTTTCTTGTATGTGCATCTGACTTATTTTGCTTAATGTTTCTGGAATTCTTCCCTGTTCTTTTGCAAGTATCAGTTCCTTTTTATTGCTGAGTGGTCTTGATGAACCTATTCTGGTTGAGGGACTGCCTGATTAGAGCATCATTCTTTGCTCAAGTAAACTCTGTTAAATATAATTTTGTCTAAAGTTCTTCTTTTAACAATTAAATAATGTATATTCTAATACCATAGTGCCTGGCTCATACTAAGTGCTCAATAAATGCTAGCTATGGTTGCCATTCCTTTTTTTTTTTTTTTTTTAAGACAGAGTCTTGCTCTGTTGCCCAGGCTGGAGTGCAGTCGTATTATCACAACTCACTGTAGCCTCTTACACTCCCAGACTCAGACAATTCTTCTACGTCAGTCTTCTGAGTAGCTGGGACTACAGGTGTGTACCACCATATCTGGCCAATTTTTGTATTTTTTATAGATACAGGGTTTTGTCATCTTGCTCAAGCTGGTCTCAAACTCCTGAGCTCAAGTGATCTACCCACTTGAACTTCCAAAATTGGAATTGCAGGTGCAAACTACCATGCCCCGCTGATTGCCATTCTTTTAATTAGCAGTAATGAGCAAGTTTCCTAGAATGCCAAACATACACCTTCAACACACCTTTGAGTTGCTTTAGGCTTTTTGGCTATTGTAAATAAAATGGCTATGAACACTCATGTACAAATCTTTATGTTTTTCTTGTTCTTGTGTAGTAGCTAGGAGTGGACCTGGTAAAATGTTTAGAAATGAAATTACTGGGTCATAAGGTAGATATGTATGTTTAAATTTATAAGCAACTACTGACTGGTCCTCCGAAGCAGTGGTACCATTTTATACTCCCATTCCAGCAACTTAGAAGAATTCCAGTTGCTGTCTACATCTTCACCAACACTTGGTATTGTCAGTCTTTCTAATTTCAGCCTTTCTAATGGTACCTTATTATGGATTTAATTAGGATTTCCCTGAGGACTAATTATGTTGGGTAGCTTTTCAGGTGTTTGGTGACCATTTGTATACGTTTTTTGGTCATTAAAAAAAATTTTAAATTGTTAATTTATAAGAATTCTTTTTATATCAAGATGATCTTTTCATTAGGTGTTTTTCCTTTAAAAAAACAGCTTTATTGAGACATAAGTCACATATCATACAATTTACCCACTTAAAAGTCAATTGTTTTTAATATATTTCACAGAATCGTGCAATTACTAATACAATCAATTTTAGAACGTTTTCATCACCCCAAAAGAAACCACATACCCATTAGCAGGCACTCATCTTTCCCTCCTATCTTCCTAACCCCCCTAACCCTGCACAACCACTAATCTTCTTTCTATCTGTCTAGATTTGCTTATTCTGGACGTGTCCTGTAAATAGAATCGTGCTATATGTCGTCTTCTGTGAGTGTCTTCTTTCATTTAGTACCATGTTTTCCAGCATCAGCCGTGTTGTAGCATACATAGATCAGTACTTAATCCCTTTTTATTTGCCAGATAAGATTCCAGTGTATGGATACACCACATTTTATTTATACTTTTATCAATTGATGGACATTTTGGTTATTTCTACTTTCTGGCTCTTAGGAATAATACTGGTATGAACATTTGTGCACATTTGTGTGTGTGTGTCTGTATGTGAACATATGTTTTCCTTTCTCTTAGGAGTGGAATGGATGGGTTATATGGTAACTCTATATCTAACCTTTTGAGGAACTTCCAGATTGTTTTCCAAAGTGATTGTATCATTTTTATATCCTCACTAGCTATGTACAGGGTCAGAATCTTTTAAAAATGTAACTCTGTCAATAGTGTGCCTACTATATAGGGTTGTTGTAGGAATTCTTTGTCAGATATTTTTCTTACAAGAAAATTTTGCCCACCCCGAGGTCAGGAAGATATCTTCCATCTTCTAGAGTGTTTTTGGTTCTGAATTTTATGTTTAGGTTATGATCCATCTTGAATTAACTTTTGCGTGTATAGTATAGAGATTGAGGGTCATTTTTTTCCCAATACAGTATTCAGTTGTTCTAGCACAATCTGCCAACAAATTTTATTTTCTCCACTGAATTGATGTTTTGGTCAAAAAGCAGTTGGTCATCTATGCGTGAGTTTATTTCTGGACTCTATTCTGCTCCGTTGATCTATTGTCTCTCCTTACCAAAACCACATTGTTTTGATTACTGTGGCTTTATAGTAAATCCTAAAGTCAGGAGGAATAAATTTTCCAAATTGGCTTTTGTTTTCCAAAATTTTCTGGCTATTCTAGATTGTTTGCATTTCCAGATAAATCTTAGAACCAGTCTGTCAATTTCTTTTATTTATTTTTTTTTTTATTTTTGAGACGGAATCTCACTCTCACCCAGGCTGGAGTGCAATGGCACGATCTCAGCTCACTGCAACCTCCACCCCCCCACCCCTCCCCTTCAAGTGAGTCTTCTGCCTCAGCATCCCGAGTAGCTGGGATTACAGGCGCTTGCCACTGTGCCTTGCTAATTAATTTTTGTATTTTTAGTAGAGACGGGGTTTCACCATCTCGGCCAGGCTGGTCTTGAACTTCTGACCTCGTGTTCTACCCGCCTCCGCCTCTCAAAGTGCTGAGATTACTGGTGTGAGCCACTGGTGCCCAGCCAGGTGCAGTGGCTCACACCTGCAATTCCACCACGTTGGGAGGCCGAGGCGGCTGGATTACTTGGGCTCAGGAGTTGGAGACCAGCCTGGGCAACGTGGTGAAACCCCCTCTATACAAAAAATACAAAAATTAGCTAGGTGCGGTGGCACGCTTGTGGTCCCAGCAACTAGGAAGGTTGAGGTGGGAGGACTGCTTGAGCTCAGGAGGAGACTGCAGTGAGTGGTGACTGTGTCACTGCACTCCAGCTTGGGTGATAGAGCGAGACCCTGTCTAAAAAAACAAACAAAAAGCTAGAATTTTGACCGGGATTGTGTCGAATCCATGAACATATGTATCTCTCCACTTATCCTGGTCTTTATTTCAGATTTCAATATAGTTTTCAGTGTGCACAATATAGTTTTTAGTCTTGCACATCTTTTATCACATTTATTTCTATGTATTTGATGTTGTTTATGTTATTTAATATTGCTGTTGTATTTCTGGTTTTATTTTCCAATTTTCCGTTGCCAGCGTGTGGAAATGCAATTAATTTTTGTGTGTGTTTTGTACTCTGCAACCTTGTTCAGTTTATTAGTTCTATATTTGTTTTGTTTTAGTAGATTGCATCCCTAAGGCCCTGCTACTCTGTACTTTCATGATGGAGATGGTAATAGGACCTGTATTGAGAAGAAGGAATGTGGGGATTTATAGTGACTGTGTTTAATTTACGGTGTTTGGGCCGCACCCGAAACGTATTAAAACAGTCTTCGGAGGAGGGAGGCGGGGTGGGTGAGGCATCCTGTATTTTCAGTTTCTGGGGAGATTCTAAAAGTGCACTTGTGAACTCTTGATTTAGGTGCCTGTGGCACTCAAGCCGAACGGCCACTGACCCTCGCCTGAGGGGACCAGGGCGGGATGACCTGGGCACCACGGTCACGCCCAGGCCGAGGCCCCCACCCTTCCCCTTCTCGGTAACGGGCAGGCAAGTTCCGGGTTCCCTTCTAGGTCCGGGCGAAGGGGAGGAGAGCGCCCCACAGACGACAGGCGCCTACCGCCTCTCTCCTTCAATAAACAGGCCGCAGTAACTGCCTTGCCAGCCTGGTCCCCGCTGCCTCCGCCTCCCCCGTGGACACGCCTGTTTACCCTTCCCCGCCCGACCGGCGGGAGGCGCCACGGCGACCCCGGCCCCGCCCGGGATTCTCCGGGGTGGACCGGCCTCCGGGGGCACAGACGAGGACCCTGACCTCCGGAGGGGCGGACACTGGCGCGAGGCCCCCTGGCCCGACGCTTTTCCCCTCGCCCCTTCCAGGTATACGGAGATTAAAGAGGAGCTGGAGGAGCTGGACCGCATCACCGGGCAGACGCTCTACGACCTGTACAAGTACAACTCCATCACCCTCGCGGCCCGCTCCCGCGGCCGGCGCGACCTTCGGGGGACTCTGCCGCACCCCCTGCAGCGCCTGAGGGTCCCGCCCGCGACTCACGGGGCCCGTCGTGCCCGGAGCGCGGCCTCCAGCGTGCGGGACAACAACCCCCAAGTGGACAGGAAGGACTGGATGATCGGCTTCCAGCTGGTGAGGCCCGCAGGGCCGAGGGGACCGCCCCGCCCTGGCCCCGCCCACCCAATGGGTCCCGCCCACCCAGTGGGCCCCGCCCCTTTCCGGACCCGCCAGCGCAGCCCAGTGACACCAGGCGGGGCCTAGTGGGCTGGCGGGCAAAAAAAATAAGGAAATAGATACAAATAATAACCAGATAATTAAAATAACACCTCTCAGTGCTCCAGCTTATGGGGCCTCCTTCCCGCGGGCCTATGTAGAAGGGTTTCAGTGATGGGAATTCAAATCTATTATGGAAAATGTACTTTTATTATTATTATTATCATTGTTTTACTGTTTCTGGTCCTTGATGCAGGAAGGAAGATGCAACTTTCTGAATTCCAGTACCCACTGGTGGGACTCAGTTGAGACCCTCCAGCGTGCTGGAGAACTGGACTAACAGCCCAAGATAGAGAATAAGGAGACAGTTTTAAAAAAAGGAAACTTAATTTTTTTTTTTCTTGTTTTAGACGGAGTTTCGCTCTTGTTGCCCAGGCTGGAGTGCAATGGCGCGATCTTGGCTCACTACACCCTCTGCCTCCCGGTTCAAGCGATTCTCCTGCTTCAGCCTCCTGAGTAGCTGGGATTACAGGCATGTGCCACCACGCCCAGATAATTTTGTATTTTTAGTAGAGACGAGGTTTCTCCATGTTGGTCAGGCTGGTCTCCAGCTCCCGACCTCAGGTGATCCGCCTGCCTTGGCCTCCCAAAGTGCCGGGATTACAGGCATGAGCTGCTGTACAAAAGTACAAAAATTAGCTGGCGTTGTGGTGGCACAAGCCTGTAGTTCCAGCTACTCAGGAGGCTGAGATGGGAGGATCGCTTGAACTCGGGAAGTGGAGGCTATAGTGAGCCTTGATCCCACCACTGCACTCCAGCCTGGGTGACAGAGTGAGCCACTGTCTGAAAAAAAAAAAGAAAGAAAGAAAGGAAGAAAGGAAGAAAGGAAGGAAGGAAGGAAGGAAGGAAGGAAGGAAGAAAGAAAGAAAGAAAGAAAGAAAGAAAGAAAGAAAAGAAAGAAAGAAAGAAAAGAAAGAGAGAAAAGAAAGAGAGAAAGAAAGAAACATAAGGAGCCATCTGGGTCTCTGCCACTTTTACAAGGATTTTTTTTTTTTTTTTTTTTTGCTAATAGCCAGTCCAAGAAAATTCAACACAATTTAATAGGTTTTTTTAAAAAATAAACATGACATCTATACAAAGATCCTGTGTATAATTAACTGTAAAACTTAACAAGAAAAAGAAAAACTGAAAACAACAATTTTATTAGAAATTAGATAACATTATTTCTAACATTTCTGAGAAACAGAAATTTCTCGGCAATCATCAAAACCTACATAATTGTTTTTTCCTGATTTCTCTATGTTCTTTTTCATTTGCAAAAACTCAGGTGACTTACTTTTGGCCAGAGGATGTGTAAATGATCAGCAACATTCCCAGGCATATACGAAAAAACATTAGAAATTAGATAAAACTGTTTTTACAAAAAGAGAAAATATTTAAGCATATTAAAAGTAAAATGGTAAATATTAACAAAGTTAATCCCATTGTCTAAATTTAGGAGAACAAGACACAAAATAATTTGTTTTCCTTCTTACCCATATGAGAGTTACTATAATTTTTCTAAAAACAAAAATTGAAAGTATTATGTAAAAATAAGCAAATAAAAAGTAACCACTATAATAAAACCACAAACAATTAATTCTACATGTAAAACTATAATTGTTAAACATATAAAAAGATTTAGTATCATTTATAATAACAGTCACACAATTTAAACTGGTTTTAGATTCTTTTTATGGACTGTCAGATAAGCCAAAACTTAAAATTCACCGCATGCTCCATTATGGAGGAAACTGGAAAATAGGTCCTCTTCTGCATTGTTTCTGGGATTGCAAAAATGCCATGACTTACTTCTAGAGAGGATAATCTATTATTTAATATTTAGGATTTCATATAAACTTATTTTTGATGCATTGATTCAATTTCTATGACTCTGTCCTAAGGGTCTACTTTCATCTACAAAATGTTGTGTGCACAATGGTACTGATTGCCATAGTTATCATAATAGAAGATTAAGAAAAAACCTAAGTGCACATGTATAAGAGACTAGTTAAATAAATGGCATACACACAGATGAAAAACAGAACAGGGAAGTTCTCTTCTACTTATATAAAAAATATAACCAGGAAATAGTTTTAATTTTAAAAAAGAAGAAAATAAAAAAAAAAACTACATGGATAGATAAAAAAAAAAAGTGTGTCTGTGTATGTCCCACAGTTTTTTATTGGGCTGTTATTTTTAAGAAAACCATAAATAATTGTAAGGAATATAAGACAATGCCATTCAGAGAGTAAAGACTTTAAAGCAATATCTTGAGAAATTTGTGTTTTTCTAAAAAGAATGTTTCCAGTATATGCTATTATGAAGTTAAATATAATTCTATAGAAAATTTGCAAAGGAGATAATTACTAGTTTTTCATTAAAAGTTATAAAAATATATTTTATATATATATACAAGTATATATCCATGTAATAAGAGAAACACAGTTAAAAAACTGTTGAAGCCTCAAATCCTTGAGAAAATTTTATCTTCATGTTTGATTATAAGGTAGAACTATTGATGTAATTTCTAAAGCAGCAGTTATGGGACACAATTATTGTACAGGACTCCAATTTCAGCTCCTGTTGAATAGCATATGCTATATGGTAGAGTGATCCAGGGTATAAAACTTTAAACTGGTTCCTTTTTCAGATAAATTTTCAGATTTTTTGATTAAGTAAAAAGACAACATTCTTGATTGCCCATTAAGAAAAAAATCTCCATGTGTATGAATTGATATATATTTATATTTTAATGAGAAAATATATATTAAAATAAACACACAGAAAAAGATCGTGAATACAAAAGAGTAGATTAGTAACACAATGAACAACTGAATAGGAAACTATAGAATAAGAAGCAGAACTTTCTTAGTACTTTGGATGCTTCCTGAAAAATACCTCGCACCTGATTACATCACCTCCCTAAAATACATATTATTATTTTTCCATGTATAAGCATTATATACATTGACTAGCTCTGTGTGTATCCTTCTGTATTTTTTCTTCTTTCACAATTATATTTTCATATGTTTTAATTCCTACAACTTGCTGTGTTAACTATATTTGATTCATTTTCAATACTGAATAGTGTTTCATTACATAAACAATTGTCAGCTTTTTGACTCTATTATAATAGATAAACATGCATATTTTCCATATTTGTGCTGTTATGAATAATACAGGCAATGTTATAAATACTTAGGAATGGAATGGTAGGTCCTAGGTTATGTTTTATCTTCATTAATAATTATTTTAATGTATATTATTCCTTGTATTAAATCAGCTCCTTCAGCTTTCTTTATTCAGTGTTTACCTTATAAAGGTTATTTTATACTCAGTAATTAGATCATTCCATTATAATAGCAACCAGAAACTGAGATTATACATTGCCAATATCCATACCCTAAAATAAAACCAAGGTAGAAGAAAAATAATTATAGATACAACCACATAAATCGAGGAAGGAAAGAGCAGCTTGTAAAATAAATAAAAATGAATATTTACTATAAAAAGAGTACCATATTGACTTATGAGGTTAAAATATAGGTAGAACTCAAAATACCTGAAAACAGTAATACAAAATACAGAAAATATAAAGAGAGTTAACATTTTCCAAGGCCCTTTTATTATCATAGGAGTGTAAAGATAAATAATTTGTATTAGACCTTAATATGACAATGATACATATCCAAATCCCTAGGGTGGCACTTCACATTACAGGTTGAGCATCTCTAATCAAAAAATCAGAACTCCAAAATGTACCAAAATACAAAGCTTTTTGAGAGCTGACATGATACTGCAAGTGGAAAATTCCAGACCCGACCTGAACACTGCTCCATGTGATGGGTTACAATCAAAATGCATGTGCACAACACACAGTTTATTCAGCATCCCCAAAGGGCTGAAAAACAACCAATCAACCATCCCAGCCCATTCAGCTGCAATCTACCTTTCTTGCAGATACACAGATTACCCCACACAATCACACTCAGAACAGGATAATAAAGTGACAATATGTGCAGGCCAGATGCCCCAACAGTAGGTTCCCCAGGACACCACATATGGAGCCCATATCTACGTGCATTACCCACTGTGGACTTTTTTGCTTACTCTCTGCTCTGTGGTGCAAAAATACTGTTGAAAATATCAAAAAGGCCTATAGATACCCCTATGGGTAACAATGATAAGAAAAGCATTTTCTTATCATTTGTAGCATTTATCTTTATCTATAGCACAAAATGTCAACCTGTTGAAAGAACTGGACAGTGCTGTAAGAGTGAAACATCTTACAGAAGGTAATGGTGTAGGAATCATCACCATGTATGACCTGAAGAAACAGAAGTATAAACTGTTGAAGTTGAATGCTGAAAAATATGAACATAAGTTGAAAAATAGAAAAACACTGCATAATGATAAAAATTAGAATCTCAATTGTGCGTTGAAAGAGTGGATTTGCCAGTGCTGCTGTGCACACACGCCATTGGCGGTATCCTAATCATGAAAGATCTATTCAAATGAACTGAAAATTGAGAAGAACTGTGAGTAGTCAACAAGCTAGTTGAAGAAATGTTAAGAGAAGACAATGCTTGAAATTTTTAATGATTTGCGGTGATAAAGCATCTGCTCATCATGAAGAAGTGAAGAAATTCATTGACAAATTTGTCAAGATGATTGCTGTTAAAAATTTGAGGCCACAACAAATCTATAATGCTGATGCAATGTCACTCTTTTGGCATTGTTGAGCCAGGAAGAGACTGACTACGGCTGATGTGACAGCCCCCATAGGAATTAAGAATGCCAAGGACAGAATAACTCTGTTGCGATGTACTAATGCAGCAGGCATGCATAAATGTAGACTTCCTGTGATAGGCATAAGCTCGTGTCATTGTTGTTTTCAAGGAGTGAATTTCTTACTAATCCATTGCTAGGCTAACAAAAAAGAATGGATCACCAGGGTCAGTTTTTCTAATTGGTTTCACAAACATTTTGTGCCAGTGGCTCATTCTAACTACGGGGAAGCTAGAATGAATAATAACCAGGCTTCTGTTATTTCCTGACAGTTGTTCTGCTAATCCTCCAGCTTAAATTCTCATAAAAAAGAATGTTTATGCCATGTTCATTCTCCCAAGTGTGACTTCATTAATTTAGCCATGTAATCAGAGTATTTTTAGATAAGTGTAGAATAAATATAAAAACATTTTCTTGAAGAGCAGTGAACAGAAATGAAGAGAAGTGAAGATGTGTCAGGTTTTCAGAAAACGTTTACTATGAAAAATGCTCTTGCCAATACTTGAAACACACATACAATGTCTGGCTTGTGACTATGTTCAGTGACAATAATGAACAAGGTGGTGACTTTGAAAATTTTTGTATGCCAAGTGAGAAATGATGATGTCTGAGGTATATATGCAAAAATATACATTCAGAGCCTTTCAGTAGGCTGAAAGAAGCGGATTTCCAAGAAATTGTTAACATCAATAATGAAGCTCCAAGTTGTTCATTCACTGACCAATGGTGGGTGGCATAACTGAAATGATTCTCAAACCAGATGACTGTGATAACAATGATGATGTAGATGATGTGGTTAACACTGCAGAAAAAGTACCTGTAGAAAGTTGTTGAAAATGTGTAATGGACTTATCGAAGGACTAGAGCACCATGCATTCCTAACAGAACAAGACATCTTGTCAATGTATAAGATCAAAGAGAGACTTCTATGACTGCAAGCATTGTTAATGAAATAAATGACTCTAGATGAAACATTTTAAAACACCATTCGACAGAATGCTTCCTTATTCCTAAAGGACTTACTTCTTTGTCCTTAATCTACTTCTGATGTTTCTTCTAACACAAAAATTACAATGCAGTGTACAGTAATGTTTTAATTGGAACAAAACAATATAGATAAAGACACGTCCTGCTGCTGTTGTCTGTTGTTGCTGTGCAGGTATTCTGGTGATGCCACTGTGCTGTTTAGTTATCCTGCATATATTATATTTCCTTATTTTAATGGCATTCCACTTTTTTTTTTTTTTTTTTTTACTGTTTAGTACTCATGTGGAAATAAGTGTCAGAAAGCAATTGCTTATAGGTAGCATATAAACTCAAAGTCAGGAAGGATGGTGATGCCAAACAACCACAGACTGTACCGATAGCTGGCTCAAATAGTGACACCTTCATTTTCTAATAGTTCCATGTATAAAAGTGTTATAATTTTATATGATATTATTATATATACTGTCATATTTTCATATTTTATATCACTGTTATATGATATTATAGAAATACATAAAATTACCTTCAGGCCGTATATATAAGGTATATATGAAGCATACATAAATTCTGTATGTAGATTTGAGTACCATCCTCAAGATACCCTATTACATATATGCAAATATTCCAAAATCTAAAATAATTCAAAATTCAAAACACCTGATCCCAAGTATTTTAGATACAGTTTATTCACCCTGTATATAACGGATATGATTTGATTGGGTCCCTCAAAAATTCATGTGTTGTGAACTTGTTGCCATTGTGGTGATATTAAGAGGTAGATCTTTTGAGGGGTAATTGGGTCATGAGGACTCTGCCCTTGTGAATGGGTTAATGCTGCTATTGTAAGAGTGGGTTACTTATTGAGGGTCTGGCTTTGGATGTCAGCACCATGCACCTGGACATGTCAGCCTCTAGAACCATGAGCCAAATTAACTAATTTTCTTTATAATTACCCAGACTGTGATATTCTGTGATAGCAGTAGAAAATAAACAAAGACAGTAATACCTGTGATCATATAGATTTTCTATATTTGCACTGTTCTATATGGTAGCCTCACCACAATGAGTACTTGAAATGTTGCTTTTGAAATTTTAATATCATTTGATCTTATCACATTTAAATGTAATTAGATATGTGTAGGTACCAGCTACGATATAGGACAGCAAAACTCTAAGGCAATAATTGAAACAGAGAAAGTTATTTTATTGTATTTTTAGGTATGTATGTATGTATTTTGAGTTCGAGTCTCGCCCTGTCACCCAGGCTGGAGTGCAGCAGCACAATCTCAGCTCACTGCAAGCTTCGCCTCCTGGGTTCAAGCATGCCCAGCTGATTTTTGTATTTTTAGTAGAGACAGGGTTTCACCATATTGGTCAGGCTGGTTTTGAACTCCTGACCTCAGGTGATCCACCTACCTTGGACTCCCAAAGTGCTGGGATTACAGACATGAGCCACTGTGCCCAGCCAAAACAGATAAAGTTAAATAAATAACTAGTTAATAGATAAAAATGTGGTCTAACACAGGTTATTTTTTTGAGATGAAATCTTTCTCTTGTTGCCCAGGCTGGAATGTGATGGCAGGATCTCGGCTCACTGCAACCTCCACCTCCCGGGTTCAAGTGATACTCCTGTCTCAGACTCCCGAGTAGCTGAGATTACAGTAATGTGCCACCACACCTGGCTAATTTTTGTATTTTTAGTAGAGATGGTGTTTCACCATGTAGGCCTCAGGTGATCCACCCACCTTGGCCTTCCAAAGTTTTGCAATTGCAGGTGTGAGCCACCACTCCCAGCCACAAGCTTCTTTTTCATTTTTTAAGGACTATTAAATAGAAATATGGTCATCTTAAACTCTGAATCTGATCACTTCGATAACTGATTTATACGTGAGTTTATTTTTGTTCACTTTGTTTCTCTTCTATGCCAGGGTACACTTTTGATTTCTAAAAGTTGCTTATTACCTTGGAAACGTTATTGAAAATGAATTTTCTTTTCTAAGAAAACTGTTTCTTTCTACCAGTTACCTGCAGGCTCCACCACCTCGGCATGGCTTTAAATTAAAGTATCCATTTGTGATTTCTATGTCAATACAAGTTTGAATTTTCATTGAAAAGACATGAGATGACTGTGGTTATGAATTATCAATGGGAATATAGGACTTTTCCTCCTCCTCCAATGCCAGTTTGAGACAGGAAAATCTCTTGTCATTGCATTCTTTGCAGTGGGATTTCTTTCTGTATCATCTCTTACATTGCAGCTGTACCCTTTGAATTTTCTATAAAAATTCTCCACATTGATTGTACCTAAGGTTTTGTCTCTTATCCTCAAACCCTAAATTTGGGGCATACATTCTTGGACCCAAGATTTGGCAGAAATTTTCAGTAGTAAAGTCATCTTTGGCAGTAGGTATCTCACAAAATGTCTATTTTTGCCTTTTCTTTGATTTGGAATTTCATGCCACTTCAGGGATGCATTTTTATTACTTTCTTAATTACACAGAATATTAGTTGTTTTGGCCTGGAGGGATTTTCAGTTTCCCTACAACACCATGCTGTCAAAAAATATAGGGCAATATGTTCTCTGACATTTTAGCCAATGCAACAACTGTTTATTCTTGGCAAAAATGAAAATGTTTTTGGTTACATTAAGGTGCACAAATTAATTGTGAAATTATTTCATTTTATGATTCTACACTATTATTATTGAAAGAAAAATATACTGATTCTGGAAAGAATATAAAATTTAAGTCATACATGTCTATTTTTCTATTAAGTCTATTGTGACAATAAGAAGAGTAACTTTAAAATGATGTCAGATAACCTATTTCTCAAGACTCCTGTAATGTGTAGTAACTATAATGTATGTTTCTCCCACAAAAGGAAGACAGAAATACAAGATACATTGAGAAATAATTTCTGAGGTAACATGGTCTAGAAAAGGAACCAGTTTACTACTTAGTAAGCAAATTGAGATTTTAAAAAGATCTTTGTTTCTGGTTGTTCGAGACTTTGCATGGACCTGCAGAATAAACTGTAATTCATCGATGATTCCAGTTTTTCATATGATAGAAAGACAACACATACACTCTACTAAGATGCTGTGTCTAACTCCTCTCCCTCAATACAGAAGAGTGTTTATAACACTTTTCTGTTCTCTCCTAGTAGAATAAGTGGGTAATTTCTGTCTGATAAATTGGGGTGCTTAAAACTTTTGCCTTAAAGATGCCTCTAGTATATGGCCTAACTACTATTTTTAGTAGAAAAACATTTAAAATACATTTTACTCATTATTTTTGAATAATAAAAAATAAAACTGTAAAAGCATTCTTGACAAAGCGTAAAATTTTTTTTAAATTTTTTTAAATTATCATACTTTAAGTTCTGGGGTACATGTGCAGAAGGTGCAGGTTTGTACATAGGTATACACGTGCCGTGGTTGTTTGCTGCATCCATCCCCCATCATCTACATTAGGTATTTCTCCTAATGCTATCCCTCCCCTTTTCTAAAGAGTGATTTGCAACCAAGAAAACCACAAATTATGGAGGGCATTAAACCAAGCAGTTACTGTTTCTTGTGATTGTAATTAATGATAGTCATATATATGTCTGATTATGTATATCTCAATGCCCAGAAACTTATATTTACTGTATATCTTAATAAAAATTCATTATGAAGTTTCTAATATTTTATTTTGCAAACTTTTTTTTTCTATAAATTTTATTAAATGTTAGTCCTATACTTAATTTGAATCACAGAATCAACATGTTTTGGAAGTTAAAGTGGCTGTTGAAGAAAAACCATACGTAAAAAGGCTTGTACAGCAGGGAGACATTTTTTTTAAACTATCCAGTTTTATAGCCATGGATGTGTTTCGTTTACCCTGCCTCGTCTCCATTTTCTCACAATGCAATGATATGGAACTAATGTCCGCTTAACATCCAGCATGACACCATGCACTTAGGAAGTATTACATCAAAGTCCCAATTATAGAAAAAATATAGAATCTGCAATTGAATAGTATAGGACTTATATACTAGCTATTTGGTCTTGTCCTGATGGCTTTGGTTTTCCCAACAATAAATGGGGAAAATGAAAACTCCCAGACAGGGCTATGGTAAGAGTTAAATAAAGTAGCATATGTAACATATCTAGCACTGCTATTATAGATATTCAACAAATGTTACTTCTTTTTCCCCCTTTACTTTTTTTTCTTTGTAATCCAAAAATTCTGTATTCAATGACAAGATAACTAAGACTCAGTGAGGTCTTTGTTTTATTCAGAATTGGAAAACAGTTGAAAATGGTTGACACTTGCATTATGAGCTCCTTACTCTTGTCAAGACACAAGTTGTGATATACCACTTACCAGTAAGTTTACATCATCTCGAATGTGCTTCTGTGTGGACTTCCTGGTGTACTATGAATGCACTATTTCAGAGTCTCCATTTATTCCAGTTTATCATACTTTACTAGTTTGCATGGAGACGTTTGAACCAAATACATTTATATTTATTTTTCTGATTATAGAACAAAGAAGAAAATGGTTGCAGATTGAAAAGCTTTTGATTTTATATTTTGCAAGGTAGCTTGCATAATTTTTACTCCCAAACTTTTTAAGATGTGGCATTGCAGAAATCGTACTCTAAGTAAAATTGTTGAGTGTATATTTTAAATAATATTAAAATTTCAAACATGATATTGTTTTTTAAAATAGTGTCAACATTTTTGCATCAGTTGTGATTGTGATTGTATTGCATTTTAGGTCCAGTTTAGTTTGAATTCCTTAGAGGAACATATCTCCAGGCATATCTCAGTTTAAAATGAAAGCCAATGAGAAAATCAATTTTAATATGTAGAAATTTGATTTACAGGCAACTGTTCAGAAACATATCTTTTCAGCAAAATGAAATACACCTCTATGTTTGAATATGTAAAAACTTACACAAATAAAAAAAGAAAATATATTTTATATCCTGTCATCTAATTATTTTTCAAAATATTCTGAGAAAGAAAAATAAATCAAATTCTTGGGAATTAAATAAATTCTTATACATACAAGGCAAAGTGAAGAATTAAGTTAGTTTATTAGATACCACAAATGAGAAAAGCACTATTCAGTCTAAGTTGTATGGTTAATGAAAATTAGTTTTGGCTTTTTATTTTTTTGTCTGGATATCCAGTGTGTTCTCTAATGAAAGCATGAAGGTATATAATAATGTTGTATTCATGAATCATAAAGGGCCTTTCAAGCTCACATTCCTTTCTAGAAAGGAAATGCATGGCCTTTTTCTAGGGTTCCTTTTCTTTCTACCACGTGACCTGGATAGACCAATAAAACCTTTTGAAGTAGACATTAACTCATGCGCCAAAATGCAAATGAAGACATAAAAAGGGTCATCTCCATGGAATTTGGCTTAAGGTATCACCTGATAGCAATTATCAGTATTAGTATATAAAAGTAATGTGCATAAGGAGAATTTAGTAAAGATTTACTGTAAGAAATAGATTTAATTCCAAGGGTCAGAATAATTGATCAAAACCTCAAGAACCTAAAGTGTCTCCCGCAAGATGTCAGATTTGCTGAAAAAATCCGAGGTCATTTTGTAAAGATTAAGAAATCTTCACTTTGGGAGGCCAAGGCAGGTGGATCACGAGGTCAGGAGTTCAAGAGCAGCCTGACCAACATAGTGAAACCCCGTCTCTACTAAGAATACAAAGGTTAGCTGAGCGTGGTGGCACGTGCCTATAATCCCAGCTGCTTGGGGGGCTGAGGCAGGAGAATTGCCTGAACCTGGGCGGCGTAGGTTGCAGTTAGCCAAGAACACAACCCCGCACTCCAGCCTGGTTTTATAGCAACACTCCAAATCAAAAAAAAAAAAAAAAAAAAAAAATAGAAATCTTTACTGCTGATTCTCTGTTTCTCAGGATTGTTGTAATTCAACACCTAGTTTTGGATGTCTTTGCTAATGCCTATTACATAATGTTTTCTTGAGATCTCTTTACTTAAATTTAGTTTTAATTGCCTATTATAATTGAAATTTTAAAAATCCTAAAGTTATTAGATCATATTTCTTCTATCAAACTCTATTTTTGTACCCATTAACCAACCTCTCTTCATTCTCCACTTGCCCCCACACTCTTACCAGCCTCTGGTAATTATCATTTTACTCACCATCTCCACAAGATCAACTTTTTAATGTGTCAATTAAAAAAAAATCCTTAAATCATATCGTCGCTACTTCAGGCCTTAAGTATTCAGTAAGCCATATGGAGAACAGAAAGAATAGCTCTTTTTACTCTGAAATGCAAATTTTATGTGTTGTCTATACTTAGCCTTTCAGTTCATGGGTCTACTAACGTCTACCTAGAGTTTCTTGGTCTTCCAGTTCAAATAAAATGCAAATTCCATGCTTTACGTTGGTCCATCTTGGCCAGGTTTTATTATGTGTATAGTCAACTGTAATAACAGCATATAAAAAGTTTTCAATGTGTATAATTTAATGAGGGGCTCTAGTTAGAAAACAGTTTCAGAGACTAAATACTTGTACTGTAGTCTCAGATTAGCCATATTGCTAGCGAGAGATTTTGATGTTTTGTAGCTATCTCGTGTATCCTTATAATAAACTTCTGTAAAACGAGTACCTTTGAATTTGCCATATTTTTCTGACTGGAATACTCTTTAACTGGGTCATAAAGTAGTACACTCCTTTCCCCGACTTCTGATCAGCCCAAAATAATGTATCCATCTCTAATCAACCTGTGCAAGTCGGCCTGGCATCCATCATGCCCAGTTAGTCTAGAACTAATTTTACTATTGCATACACTTCCTAGTACTCAGCATTCTTCAGAACGATTTTGTTCAACTGTTACGTGTTAATTGTTTACCATCTCCACTGCCTTGTAAATTTTCTATGAGCAGATAGCTTTTCTGTCTTGCTCACCAATGAAATCACAGCACTGAAAACAGTATGTATCACATAGACGTGCAGAAACAAGTATATATCACATAGACTTTGATACACATTTTCAAGATTCAATGTACTCATGTATTCTGAAGTGTTTCATGCAGGCACTATTATGGGATACATAAAGTGAAAATTTGCAAAATGTAAATAATAAACTCATATTTTTTTCAAAATTCTATTTATAAACTAAAGATGTTGAATAGCCTTGGAGTCAACACAAAACAAAACTCTGTTCAACTTTTTTGAAACAGACAGTTCTCACACTTATATTTAATAGGTACTTAATGAAATGCCTATTTCTGCTCCACTAGCATCACTTTGTTCATTGCTAATGCAAGGTAACCTCTGTATGCTCCTTTCTCGAAACCTAGATTAATTAATACATAGGAAAGACAGGGTCGCTATTTGATTCACTTAAAATGTCATGTGCCAAAGTTTTCAATTGAATTTAATCCTCTCATGCTTTGCCTGAAACAAAATATTCTGAGCTGCATTTCAGTCTCAGGAATGGAATTTAGTAGGATTATTAGGGCAGCAAAATCCAGTCAACTTGATATTTATCAACTCAACCGCCATTAATTATCATATCACCAAATTTACTATGCATATTCTTGATAGCTCCGCAAGATGTTATTTATGAATTCTCTTATGAATTGTACAGATTATTAACCATTACTTTATTTTAAAAATATTTATTTCAAATAAGGTAATTGTACAAAAAATTTAAACAAGGGCTGGGTGCAGTGGCTCATGCCTGTAATCCCAGCACTTTGGAAGGCCAAGGGGAGTGAATCATTGAGGTCAGGAGTTCAAGACCAGCCTGGCCAACATGGTAAAATCTCATCTCTACTAAAAATACAAAAATTTTCAGGGCATGGTAAGGTGTGTCCGTAATCTTAGCTACTAGGAAGGCTGAGGCACAAGAATTGCTTAAACCCAGGAGGTGAAGGTTGCAGTGAACTGAGATCCTGCCACTATTCTTCAACCTGGGCAACAGAGTAAGACTCTGTCTCTCAAAAAAAAAAAAAAAGATTACATACTTCGATCAATTCATTATGTGACAGTTCTACTGCTGTAGTCTAAAGAACATAGTATTCAGAGGAATAATTGACAAAGGAGTCATGCTCACATGAGAAACGAAAATAAAAAATGAAAAAAAATTGTTTAGATTGTCATAGCCTATCTGTGGCAAAGGAGTACTTTATTTGCATTACTTCATTTCTTATCTCTATAATTCTGTAACATGAGCATTATTATTACCCTCAGTTTACAAATAAAAAAGCTGAGCCTCAAAAATGTTAAATAACGATTATATCTTATTTTGTTATCACATGTTGGAGGGAAGACACAAGCACTTTTTTTTTGTATTCTAAACTTGGAATCCTTGAGTTCAAAGCTGGCCATCAATTTTAAAATAGTTTTCTAACAGTCAAGTATGGTTTCTAACTAAAGGAACAAAATCCATCTTCTCACACATGAGTTTAGTGTGCAGAGAGGAAAGAAATCTGCCTGTAGAGAGTCAAGAAGCAACTGAGGCTACGCACAATGTCTCATGCCTATAATCCCAGCACTTTGGGAGGTAGAAGTGGGCATATCACCTGAGGTCAGGAGTTTGAGACCAGCCTGACCAACATGGTGAAACCCTGTCTCTACTAAAAATACAAAAAAAAAAAAAATAGCTTGGCATGATGGCATGCACCTATAATCACAGCTATTCAGGAAGCTGAGGCAGGAGAATTGCTAAAACTTGGGAGGCAGAGGTTGCAGTGAGAGGAGATCATGCCACTGCACTCCAGCCTGAGGGATAGAATGAGACATTGTCTCCAAAAAAAACAAAAAAAAACAAACAAAACAAACAAACAAAAAAACAACTGACTGCAATTACAAATGCCTAGGAATATAGGCAAACCTTGAAAGGAGATGAGGGTGGGAGTAAGAGGGCAGAAAAAGACAAGAAAGAATCAAAGCAATTGAGTCACTACTTATTGCTTTTTCAATCAATAAAGTGAAAACTTGATATTTTTATAAAATTCTCATTGAGATGAGCATAACAAATTTGACTAGTAACCTTAAAAAATGAAGATATTAAGCTGACTATAAATACATCACTTGAACAAGTAATTTCTGCTAAAGTTCCAATTGCCAAAAAGACTATGTTATGAAGAGAATGTTATATATGTATATACTTATATATGTTATATATATGTATATACTTTGTTATATATGTATGTATGTATGTACATATATATGCACAAAATTATAAAACATTATAATTAATAAATGAATTAGTAGGTACAGAATGCTAATAAAAATAGAATGAAGAATATAAGTCTTGGAATTATAACTTAGAACTCTAATTTTTCAGCTAACCTCTTAAGCATTTTGCTCAAAAAACTAAATGATCTTTTAAAAATCCTAAATTTACTCTTGGTTGAATATAACTCATAAAACCCCCATACCTCCAGAGAGATATTTGAGAACAAATTTCATCTTTGGTATTTACTGCTGACCCTTTTTTAAAAGCAAATATTCCTAAAGACAGTAAAATAAAAACAATGATTAGCTTCATATTATTAAAAAGAAATCAACTTAGATGATCAAACTATTAACATAGATACAAGAAAACAGAAAAATCCTTCTGAAATAACATTTTGGCTGTTTTTGTCTTTTGCCTGCAAACTAGAGAAATACTGTATTTTCCTCAGTCTCGAGAATCCAGCAATGAGAACAGCAGAAATGTCGTTTTAAACATCTTCTGTAGAGCGCAAGAAGAAGAATGCTTGTACTGCATATTAAGTGATTAATGAACCTTGGATTAGTTTTGACTGATTTGCTGTTGATCCTTTGCCTGGGATAGTTTGTCAGCACTAAAGTTGCCTACAATGTTTTATACAGAAATTAAATCATTCCAGGAGTTTGCAGAAGGCTTTATAACATTACAGACAGTATTGAAAATTAAAAATATCTAAATAATATATATGCTGATAGAGTCACGACCATTTGGCAAAAATTGTACATGTTGAATACGTTAAACTAATAGCAATCCATTTTGGTTCAATGAAAGTACAGCAATAAAAGATATTCATGACGCACATCATGAACCATTTAGAAATGTGTCTCAGTACAGAAGAAAAGTTATGAATTCTTTATACAAAAACATCACCAGCTGCAAATATGGCTGCTGTTGAAGACAAAAGAGCCTGCTGTTCACATGCTCAGGTGTTTCTGAACCATACAGGAGAGCAAATGAGACTTTGATTCAGATGTTGCATTGCCGTAAAAAGGGGTATAACTTGTCTATGTTATCCACATAATATATATTTTTGGATTAAAAATAATACATTCTTAACTCAAGAAAATTAAAATTATATGGTAGATAGGAGAAAAGAATTAAAACTGCTCTTACTACCACTTTCAGAGAAAACTCTAAACACTTTGGTAGATGTGCTTTCAAGATATTTTCTTGTCAAACATATTCAAACTTAGAATATACATGATAAATATATATATATTCTCTATATAAGATCCATATAGGAAGAATATTAATATAAAATTATTTTCCATTTTCTCTATGAACATTTTTGTTTTTATAAAGTACTCTTTAAAAACTAATTTTCATGGCTTCTCACAGTGTCCTATTTTAATTACAACAAAATATATTCCCCATTCTATTATTAACTAAGCTTTTAATTTTTACTGTTGTATTATTATAAATGACAATATGTACATTTTTGTAATGGAACAGGCATAAACTTTCAAGTCAAACTGATAGTGTACTTACTCGAGGTTACCATTTCTGTCTATGTGCACTTACCCAGGTTGCAATAATTAACTCTGAACCCAAATGTTTCTATGTTTATTTCATTTCACACAAAACTGGATTCAGCTACGCTTCATTGGGTGGCTCTCCTCTAAGTGATGCATTCAGGGATTCTTCATCCTTCCTTGCTGGTACTACATTGTTTACAGTGCTTTGATTTTGGCTTCCATGGGTGAAGAAAAGACAGCATAGAAGACTGCAAAAAATGTTTTAGGGCCAAATCAGTAAGCGGAACACATCCTTCCTGCACTACTTTCCATTGGCCAAAACTCAGTCACATTATTTTCACCCAATTTCTTAGAAATTAGACATGCACACTTTCTGCTCATCTGGAAGGAAGTTGGAAGAGTCTCATTCACAAATACCTTACAGGATTATTTAAAAATATTAGTGAGATAATATACAGAATTGCCAAATAGATGGTATTAACAAAGTGAGGAACACAGTTTAGCTTTTAATGCCTAGAGTAGGGAGTTGGTTGGTTGTTGATGTCCATAGCCTAAAATAGGGAAGGTCTGAAGCTGGGTCTTCCTTGGTGATTGCTCAAACTAAAAGTTGAGGCACACACTTGCATGATGCTGAGGCACATAGCCAGATACTTGATTTGTGTTGGAAGTTGTTGACAGATTTGGAAAGATTTAATTATGTTTTTACTAAATTTTTTAAAAATATTTTTCTCTAAAGACATCAGAATTATCCAATTTTTCATGTTATTTCCTTTACTTTGTAAATGACATTTTTATACTTACAAACTACTCTATTGAATGGGTTATTTCCGAATTTTAAAATTAAGTAGTGCTAAAATAAACGATTTTTCCCCTTACGATATTTTTTCTAAGTATTATTTCCTTGGAACATATTACCAAATGAGAAATTCCTGTGTATGCCTGTACAACTGGCCATTCATTTTTCTAGAATGTTATATTGCTTTCTTAAATATTCAGATGATGGGGAAATGGAATATTGAACATAGTGAAACTTTCTTTTTCATTGAAATAAATACTTATTTACATTTTTATCATTAATCATATATTGAGCATATGTGAATCACTATGCTACTCAGTGGGTACTCAAAGAAATCATAAGGTACTCCTCCTATATATTAGGAAGTACAGGAATATTAGCCCCTTTGGCCATCAGCTGTAAAATCTTGGGCAGGTTGTTTAGTCTTTCTGATATTCTGTTTTCTCATTTATAAATGGTAAATAATCCTCCTTAGATTAAATGAAATAATGTACATAATATGTTTAGCAATAGTAGCAGTTATATACTATACTATTTGTTGAGTTCTTATTAAATGCCAGAAATTCATTAAATGATAATTTAATTATTAGTAACAAGAACCTACATGTTGACATGGATCAGGCACAAAAAAATGGTACTAAGTAGCATATGGCTAGGTGCCCTGAATAGTTAAGAAAGTACTACTGAGTAAGGAGAATGGGCTAATCACAAGAGATTACTTGATAAGTGCTTCAAGCTGAGTACAGGGATGAAAGGGCTTCATAAGAATGGAAAAAATAACTTGAAAACATGCAAAGATATGTTGAGACACCAATATATAGACAACCTAGAATGGGAACACAAATGGGTGAATTTATGTAGGGAATTCAGAGAGATAAATTTGAAGATGTTGGACATTAGGTTTGAGGATGAGTAGGCAGGAGATGGAGAGGAATTTGGTGGCATCCAGCATCTTCTCACAGATACCTTTAGGTACACAGCCATGGGCAGTGTGATTTCTTGCTTCCTCCAAAAGTAGAGATTTGATGTATTATATATTTAACAAACAAGTTTTGTTCTGTCAATCTGAATTGAAAATAGGCACCAAGGAATAACACAGAATGAGGTAAATGACAATATTAATACATCTCATTTCTATTTACAGTATATTAGAGTCCTTTCAGAGATGATCTGGTTCCAAGGAAAGACTGCATGTAACTTAAAGGGTTTGGCCAGTTTCACATAAAGCAAGGGAAAGCTAAGTTAACCCTGGTCAAATTGTATATTTTGTGTCCACAATATCTCCACAAGTTAAATAGGCGAGGCAAACTAGTGTAATTAAACTATTGTTTTATTGCCTGGCATTTAAGCTGTTTTAAAAAAGGATTTATTTTCAGTCTCTTTACACATCTCAGATATGAATTATGATACCAAACTCACAGAGTCATTTTCAAGATAGAATATGAAAATGCCCACTATGCTATCTGGTGCATACTAGACTCAATAAAACTTAAATGACCAGAAGACAGATTCAGGTCTTGGATGACTAGTTCCATATTATTTTGTCTCTGAGTGGGCCAAAGAATCTCACGTGAAATCAGATTCTAATGGTGAGAAGACTTGGGCACGGAGAGGGCAGCCATTTAGTCACAGATTGAACTTCACCTTCTCATACACCTTATCTCACCACCTCAACCACTTACCTTACCAGATTTCTGTATGAACCAAAGAAGCTAACAGCAGTGAAAAACAAAATTTGAGAATTGTAAACTGCTAGTCCAATTCCAACTATTGTTAAAATTATAACAATGCATAGGCTTTCATAACCTCTGATATTCAAGGCTGCTCAGATAATTTATGCACATAACACTTCTACACAGAAAGAGTGGTGAATAATATTCTTTCATTGTTCTAGGGTTGGGGTCATTAATGATCTAATCTCACTAAATTCTCTGGATGTATGACAAAACAAGGTGAGAAGCACTATCTGAATCTTGACAGCCAGATAGAGAAGGGACAGAAGGCAAACTGTCATTTACCTTATTAAATCACTTTCAATATTGTACATCTCTACCTAATAGCCTTGCTCTCCAGCTGAATGTAGCTTTTTCTAAGTGGCACGATGAGCAATACTTTCTGAATGTTTCCCTGTGTCTTCATCTTTGTCAGATTTATTTTCCTTTTTTAAAACTAGGCTAGGGTTATCTGACTGGATTTGACAGTCTGTAGTCAGGTGAAGAATTTCAAATGAATTTTAAGACAGGAGGTCAGCCCATGAAGTGTCTTGCTGGGAAAACTGGTGACATAAACCTGCAGGGTAAGAATGAAAGCAATCTTGTACCACAGAGCCAGCAGATGCCACCTAATCAATGACAATGACTTTTGGTAGGACCTTTGTGTAAAGAAGTTTGCATTTGTGTCATCATCATGGTTTAATATGGGAAATGGCAGGAGCACATAGGAATGTACAATTTGGCTAAAGACCTTGATAAAATACAGTAAAAAGGTGTTGGTTGTGGGGTGGGGAGATCCCGAGAATTGAATTTAATATGTGCACACTTGGATGGCAAAACTTAAACTTTTGAGTTGAAATTTTTTAAAAACATGTGCTTGCTTTTTGACTGAGGTGTCATTATAGTTCTAGTAAAGAGTAGTGATTCATTGACTAGGGAGTTACAATAAGAAGAGAGTTTAAGAAAGAAGTCAGTTATTAAGTTAAGAGAACTAATTCATGTGCATAATATGAAATATAGTAAATATAGTACCTATTGGCCGGGTTCGGTGGCTCACATCTATAATCCCAGCACTTTAGGAGGCCGAGGCGTGTGGATCACCTGAGGTCAGGAGTTCGAGACCAGCCTAACCAACATGGAGAAACTCCATCTCTACTAAAAATACAAAATTAGCCAGGTGTGGTGGTGTATACCTGTAATCCCTGATACTTGGGAAGCTGAGGCAGGAAAATCACTTGAACCCAAGAGGCGAAAGTTGTGGTGAGCCGAGTTCATACCGTTGCACTCCAGCCTGTACAAGAGTGAAACTCCGTCTCAAAAAAAAAATAAGTACTTATTATAAAATCAGTAACAGCTTCTACTTCTGTATCTGTTATCTATTGCCACAATAATGCTATGTAACAAACAACTAAGAAAAAAAAATCCTAAAGGCATGCAACAAATTGCTATTTTTGCTCACAAGTCAGTTAGCCAGTTAGGCAGTTCTAGTTATCTGGGCTGAGCTGGGATAGGCTGATCTGGCTGAGCTGGGATAGGCCCCTTCCTGTAATTACATTCAGGTGGGGAGTGGGTGGAGATTGGCCAATCTCAGATTGCGGCAGCTGGTTTGGCTTTTCCCTGCACATTGTATCTTCTTCTCCAGCAGCCTGCAAGGCTGTGGAAGGGTATTGAGAGAGAGAGAGAGAGAGAGTATAAAAGCACAAGTCCTCTTAGGGCCTGGGAACTAGCACACTGTCACCTCCATTGAATTTTATTTTTCAAAGTTTTCACAAAATAAGTTCAGATTCAAGGGGTGAAGGAAAATATCATCTACCTCTTGATGGGAACTGCTGCAGCTCACATTGCAAAGGGTATGGATAGAGGGCAGGAGGTGGAGAATTGTAGCAATTTTTACAAAAATTAAATCAACAACAAACAGAACCTACAGACTCTTTATTGAATGATTTGTATTAAGAAGAAATATATTGGGTACATTGATTTTGTCATTTTCAATAAATATTTTCTGGACCTGTTGCAATATTTAAGGCATAATATATTTTGCTACATTGGGTATAATATGGAGAGTTACAACTAAGACATTCATAATTTAGTAGATAAAACTAATTTGTATATGAATACAAATAAGACAAAAAATGAGAAAAACAGCTGTCAGAGAGATATAACTGCCCATTGAAGGGAGACAAAAAACATCTTAGTGGAGGAATTTATACTTGTGTGAAAAGTTGTATATATTGAAAAGGGGTCAAACATTCCAAATGCATCAGTATTCATGGGGCATTGGTTCTATCACCTACCAGGATAGTAAAATCTCAGGATGCTCAAATCTCTTATATAAAATGGTGTAGTGTTTGCATGTAACCTGTGCACATCCTCCTATATTCTTTAATCATCTTTAGATTATTTACAATGCCTAATAAAATGCAAATGCCTTATAAATAGTTGTTATACTGCACTTTAAAAAATATATATTGTTATTCATTGTTGTTTTATTTTTGTTTTAAATTTCAGATATTTTCAATCTCCAGTTGGTTTAATCTACAGTTGGAGAACTATGGATGTGGAGAATCTGTACACACAAAGGAAAACATGTTTTAGTGTGGAACAAAGGAAAACAGAAATAGTAAGCCTTCATAGCAAAAGGCCCACTTTCTCACCTCTCACTTTCAGATAATATCCCTGATAAGTGACATTTTTAAAGAAAATAAAATAACTATAGTTATAAATATTGTTAAGGATCTCAGTTGCAGACTCAAGGTCTTTTCCTCTGTAAAATATGGGTCTTAGCCAGGCAGAAGGCTAGCACAGAATCGAATTATGTGGACATGACTTGAGAGCCCTGAGAAGATCTCCCATACTTCTTCTTGATTGTGGTGATCAAATATATCAGTTATTTCAGAGAATTTCCAGTGGCATATGACTGACTTAGGAAACCTCAAGACTCCTGTTCAGGTAATGTTTTTGGAGGGTTTAAAGGAAATATTTCCCATCCACAGAACATAGAGAGGCTCCATAATCAGACTGGTTCCCACATCCATTGAAAGTGGTAGTTAGAGTGGATTTTATCACTCACTGGTGTGAGCTGAGTCTATGTTCTTACCAAATGACTATTCAATTTATCTGTTTAAATCCTGGAGATATATGGAGTTGACTGCTTGTAAATAATTCTGTCTCATGTCTCATTATAGATCCCTGAAGATCTGGGAATTTTGAGGAAAAATACTGAAAAAAAAAAACTGTGAACAATAAAAAATTTAAAATTATGAAAGAGATAATGGTAAAAGAGAAAGAAAGCTACAAAATACAAAGTTTTATAGGTAATCTACTTCTACTTGTCCAATGGCCCCAAAAACTAGTTATTGGCTACATGATTCGCTTTTAAAATAAAAAATAGAATAAATGGAAAAATAATGCCATATTATACATATGCACAGCTCAAGTTAAAATGAGCAGAGATGAATAAAAATAAAACCTCACTGTTGATTACTACTCAGAATGTTCCAAACGAAAATGGTTTTATCACTATTACTGGATATTTTTAGTTTATCTTTTCTTTGAATATCGTGTCTGGCTTCTATGAAACTTTAAGCTGTCATATTTTGATTGATTGATTGATTTGCTAAACTATACACTTCAGTTGTATTTCACCTGTCTCTTCAAGTATGTCCTATTTCTGTTCCAGGATCCAATCCAAGGTCCCATATTGCATTAACTTGTCACTTCTCTTTAGTCTCCTCTGATCTATAACAGTTCTTCAATCTTCTTCTCTTTCAAGACCTCCATGCTTTCAAAGTGCACTGTCAGATATTTTGCAAAATATTCTTGAATTTGGATTTCTGCAATGTCTTTTCATTACTAGATTCAAGTTGTGGATTTGGAGAAAGCAGTCCACAGATGGGAGGCCATGTCTTTACTAGTGTATCTTATCAGGGGGCACTTGATGTCAGTATTTTATTACTGGTGATGTTAACAATGATCACTGGGTTGCGCTTACAGTTCTGGGGGCTTGAATTCTAAAAGCAAGGTGTTGGCACAGCAGTGCTCCCTCTGATGGGTGTAGGGGAAAATCCTTTGTTGCCTCTCTTATTTTCTGATGTTTGTCAACAATCCCTGGCATCCATTGGCTTATAGATCTTGCCCTCCAATCTCTGTCTCTGCTGTCAAATGGCCATCTTATCCATGTGTCTCTATCTTGCGTCTTTTCTCCTCTTCTCATAAGGATACAGGTCATATTTTATTAAAGGCCCACACTACTCCAGTATGACCTAATCTGAACTCACTGCATCCACAATGTCTCTATTTCCAAATAAGTTCACATTCTGAGATACTGGGATTAGGACTTCAACATACCTTTTGAGGAGATCCAATTCAATTGATAATATCTAGTAAAATCAGGAGGGCCTTGGCTGACCTAACCCTCTGCCTCTCCTCCATCAGATAAGGTCTCCTAATCCAATGGTCCCTGACCTTTTTAGCCCAAGGGGCAAGTTTCATGGAAGACCTTTTTTCCACGGACCAGGGTTGGTGAGCTGGTTTCAGGATGATTCGAATATATTACATTTATTGCACACTTTATTTCTATTATTATTACATTGTAATATGTAACAAAATAATTATGCAACTCACTATAATGTAGACTCGGTGGGAGCCCTGAGCTTCTTTTTCTGCAACTAGATGGTTTTATCTGGGGGCAATGGGAGACAGTGACAGATCATCAGGCGTTAGATTCTCATAAGAAACAGGCGAACCTAGATCCCTCACTTGTGCAGTTCACAATAGGATCAACACTCCTTTAAGAGTCTAATACCACCACTGATCTGACCAGAGGCAAAACTCAGGCAGTGATGCTCTCCAGCAGCTCACCTCTTGATATGCAGCCTGGTTCCTAACAGCCTAACCTTTGACTTCGGGTTTGGGAACCCCTGCCCTAGCCAATCAACATTCTTTATCACAGGGGTGAAGCATAATGCCTGTTTATCCTTGAATAATGGGTTTTACTTTGGATCAATCAACCACATCCTTTCATAAAATCAGAGTTCACTGTGTTCTCTTATTACTATAAAGCCTGCCTCTAATGTTCCTGTTTATTCATTCAGTTGCCAAGTGAATCCCTGTGAAGAAAGGCATACAGGGTCCTCTTCCCCACAGGCTGCGAATTTATGTCACTGATAACCTCCAGTCAATCTCATCTGTCCAGTCACTGATATCTGTGTCCCCCCATCCCTGGAACTTTAGGATTGGATTCCCTCCTTTACCAGCAGGGCGAAAAGGAGATTAGTAAAACTCTAGGATTCTCCATATCATGTTGAGGAGGGGAGAGAGGACTCCCTTGATACGTTACTCATCTTAGGGGAAAATAATCAGTTTTTCATTACTAAAACTAATGTTAGTTATGAGCTTTTAATAGATACTCTTCATTAAGTTATGAAATAACCCTTCAGCTGAGTGTTGCCATGAATGAACACTAAATTTTGTCTGATCCTTTTGCAATCATTATTGAGATAATTAAATGAGTTTCTTTCTATAGTCTATTATTATGGGTCACTGATTAATTTTTAATTATTGAACCAGCCTTTCATTTGTTAGATAAGTGCTAGCCTCATACAATGAGTTACGCAGTGTTTTCTCCTCTTCCATTCTGCAATTTTTGTGTGTGTAGAATGCCTATTTTTTAAAAAATATTTGGCAATAAATGCATTTGGAATTAGAGTGTTGTATGTCGGAAGCTTTCAAATACAAATTCAATTTCCTCAGTATATAAAGAATTTTTTATTTCTTGAATTAGTGTTGGCAGTTTGTGAATTTCAATGGAGTGACCTATTTCTTCCAAGTGATGGGAATTGAACTGTTTGTAGTATTTCCTTATTATCCTTTAATACTTGTGTGGTCTGTAGTAATGTTTCTCATTTCTGATATTGGTAATTTGTGTTTGTTTTTCTCTTTCTCTCTCACTTTGATTAGATTGAATAATACGTTATAAATTTTATTTTTTTTCCCAAAAACAAGCTTTTGATTTCATCTATTTTCTTAATTGTTTTTTAATTCTTAGTACCACTGATTTTTGCTATTATTTGTATTATTTCCTTCACTTTGTTTGCTTTCAACATAATTTTCTCTTCTTTCGTTTTTAGGGTGGGCCCTATGTGATTGAATTAATTGAGATCTATTTTTCTTTAAAATATATACTTATTGCTACAAATTTCTTTATAACCACTATTTTAACTACATCTCACTAAAACATCAAAATTTTGATATATCTTACTTTCATTGGGTTCAAAATATTTTTATTTTTTTCTGAATTCTTCTTTAATTCACTGGTTATTTTACTTTATAAAACATTTTCAAATATTTGAAGATTTTTCAGAACCTTTTGTTGTTGATTTCTAGTTAGATTCTGTTAGGGTCTAAAAATATTCTTTGCATATCTTTTACTTAAAATTTGTTAGTGTTTGTTTTATGGTGACGTATATTACCTGTCTTTGTTAATGTCTGTGTGCTTTTGAGAAAACTGTATATTTTACTGTTTGAGGGTAGAAGAGACTGTAAATGTAAACCAGATCCAGTTGGCTGGTAGCATAGTTCACGTCACCTGTATATTCACTGATTTACTACCTGTTTTATCAATTACTGAAAAAGGAGTGTTAAAGATTTTAGCTAAACGTTTGTATTTTCTCATTTCTTTTTTGAGTTCTATAATTTTTTCCATATATATTTGAAAGAAAATATTCTTAGGTACCTATGCCATTAGGATGCTGTGTCTTGGAAAAGGAGTTCTTCTCTCATTGTTTAATATCTCTTTTTAATCCACAGTAATAATCTTTCTTCTGAAGTCTACTTTAGCTGATATTTTTATATCTACTTCCTCTTTATTTTTGTTAGTTTTACATATCTTTCACCCTCCTTTAACTTTTGATCTCTCTGCCTTTATATTTAATGTGGGTCACTTGTAGAGAGCATGCACTCAACTCTTGCATTTTTATCCAGCTTTACAATGCAGCCTTTGAACTAGTATGTTTAGAGAATTTATGTGTAATGTAATAATTGATAGGGTTGCACTGAAATCTACCAGCTTGCTAGATGTTTTCTATTTTTTTCCGTCTACATTTGATTCCCTTTCTTGTCTCTTTTTGTGTTACTTGAATGTTTTTAATTACTCCCTTTCATTTCCCCTAGTGTCCTATTATGTATACCTCTTTAATTTTTTTATAATGGCTCCCTAGGCTTAAAATGTTTTTATTTACATTCAACTAATATGATACTATTTCATGTATAATGTAAGAAACTTATGAACTGCCCAATTCCTCTCTTTCATCCTTTACGCTATTATCAATTACTTTATTTTTCATATGCTATAAACGTACAATATGTTACTATCATTTTTGCTTTAGATAATCAGTTACATTTTACAGCAATTAGAATAGAATAAAAACTATGATGGACAAAACTCCAGTATTGTCTCCAAGAATCCAGTCTCCTAATGTATACAGTCTGTACAATCCATATCCTTTGAGTTGGTAGAGATCTATGAATATAAAGAGCTATCGCTGTTATACAATGGTATATGGCAGAAAAATTTGCAAATGTCATTAAGGTCTCTAATTATTTGGCTTTGGGTTAATCAAAAGGAAGATTATTCTGGCTAGATGTAACTTAATCAGGCTAGGTCACTGAAGGAGGGTAACATTTCCAAAAAGTCCTACTAGCTGGGAGAAATATCTTTGTTATGAACTACCTGTGGAGGGACAATGTCATAGGGATCTGAGACTGACTTCTGAGAGCTGAGAAGAGTCCTCTGCCTATAAGAATTAAAGAAAAGGGAGAGAAACATGAAGGGTGTCTTGCCAATTAAAACAGGTTTATTTTAGAGAAAGCAAGCCTGAGAGGAGCTTCTGGGTAAGTTAGGTCAAAGGCACATTATTTTATAGACTAACAGTTTTTAAGGATTTAGGGTGGTAAAGTTTATTAGAGGCTTGGATTGCTTCTGTGTTTTCTCATTGTGCTTATTTGGGAGGGACAGTTTTGTGTCTGTTTCCATACACCTCCCTGCAGCTTCAGGCATATTCCCCAAGTTTGCTGTTAGCGTCCCTATTTTAGTGCACCTGAAGGGAAAGAAATGTGCTGCTTTACTGGGACCACTGTTTTATTGGGCTCATTGTATGACGGTGAAGATTGGCAGTTATCCAAGAGACCTTCCCCCCACCTACCTCTGTGCCCGAACTGTCTTATCTGTTTTACTGTCTGCTGCTTGTAGTAGAAGAGAAGTGATTTCCTTGAAATGCATGAGGCTAGAAAGGGAGCTGGAACTTAAAGTGGCAGTGTTTGTCTAAGATGATGGTATTCCTGCTCTGTCATTCCAGACCCTATAATTGTAAAAGGATTTCAGTTAAGGCCTTAGTAAAATAACCAGCTTTTCCAATTGTGTTCTATTATAAAATAAAATAGATTCTTATTGCACTGAGGCAAACAACTATATTGTTGTAATTTAAGAATATTTATAACTGGTTTGTAAATTCTCGAGGAACTAGGCAGAGAGAAACAAACACTTTAAATTCTGTTTACAAGAGTACACTTTACTTAGTTGTTAAATGCTGTAGCTAGCTTAAGACAAGTTTTATTGACTCTGAAAAGTAAGATAAAGATTAGCAGTGTTTTAAGCAAAAGTAAAATTTATTTTTGCTTTCTATTAGTTTAGTCTGTTTTATTGACCTTAGTTTTGCTTGACATTTATAAACATTTCAGTTTTTCATGAGTTCTGTACATTTTGTGGTTGTTGCTGTTGTAACTGCATTTGAGAGCACTTGTGAAAGTTCCACAGCTTGAATATAAACTATGTTTTGAAGAGAATTAAAACAAAATAATAATTGTCTGTAGATTACAAAATATCCAGTTTGGATGCAGTTAGAAATACAATTGACAAAAAAATTTGGTCATTTTTGTGGTTTACACTGTCAAGAGCCAGCCAGAAAACAGGGACTTAAGTGCTCCAAATTCAAGACACTGAACTCTGGCAATAATTGGTGTAGCTACAAGAAGATCTTGAGCCTCACATGAGATCTCAGTGCTGGCCTGTAAAATCCTGTGCAGAGTAGCCATACTCAGACTTTTGAGCCATATGATGCAAAAGTCTGAGTATGGCTGCTCTGCACAGATTTTATAATGTGCAGTGCACATTTTAATGTGAAATAATACAGGAATGACATTGTAAGCCATTAAATCTATAGCACTTTGTTAAGTACCAGTCAAAACTAATACAAAAATAATATTTTTTAACCATCATTTGTTTCAACTACCAATGCTCTTCATCTATTTATATAGATATAATATCTATTATATCTGTCTGGTATTATAATCCTCTTACATGAAGAACTTTACTTTTTTCTGGGAGAGAGATACTAAAAGTTTTAATTTTAATTTTGTGTGAGTGCGTGGGTATGTGCCTGTGTTCTGTTTCTGATCCATCCTCAGCTTTTGATCTTCTCTTTGAGCTAAACTTTAAGGAGACATTGTATCACACTGGCCTCAATACTTTGTAGCTTGGGAGGAGATTGGGTGTGAAGGGTAGGGGGAGGGGATGCAGTTTCTGATATGCTAAGTCTTAGTCTTAGGTGGGTACCACACCTCTAAAAGGTGTGGTTTCAATGTTCCCAGCTTCCTCATTTAATTTAGTTCTGACCCTGTCCCAAGAGTAAAGGGTGTTTTGTTTTGTTTTATTACTCCGTTCTCCAAGCTGGTAATGAATTTTTACTAGTGCTTTGTGAATGACAGTGTCTGTAGCCCTTTCTACCTCAGATTAAGGCAAGGAGTGTCCCACTGAAGATCTGAGTCCTTGCTTGGGTGGCTGTTGGTGGCTCTCCCCAGGTCTGTACTACCAGGGAGATTTTCTCAGAACTCTCCCTCTTTCAACAGTGCATACTTGCCAGGCCTCCAATAGTTATCCGTTACCCTCGCTGAACTCTTCTTCCCAGTATTTGACTGCATTTTGCCCAGGAAACCCAGTTCTCCGTCATCTTGCTTCTCCAGGCAGGTGCCTGACTCTCCTTAAATTTGGGGCCAATTGGTTGCCTTGTAACTTCAGCTCTCTGAAAAATCAACAGGAGTTGTAAACTTGCTCTTTGTTCAGTGTTTTATTGTGAGTTTGGAAGCAATGATCTTTCTAGTTTTCTATGTTATTCCTTTACTCTTAAACTAAAATGGCCTGTGGCATAGAAATACAGGAATCACTTAAAAGAGTCAGAAGTAGAGTAGCAAACATTCTCATTCTTACTGTTAAATGATTTTTTTTTCAAATGTTATTCTATTGGGAGATTCAGAGATTAGAAAAATGCTCTGTCACACCTTGATACCTTGACTGTTCTGTAACATTGTTCAGAGTTCTGTCTGGGCATATAATCAGTAAGTTCAGTGTCAAGTGCCATTGTGAACATTGAAGGTGACACACCTCCACCAAAAGGAATTTATATTGGTCACATTTTATCTCGGTGAGCATGGAACTGTGTTTCAAAGTAGGGCAATTTCCTCAAACTGCCTATCTTGTAATACAGAGGCTGGATAATCCAGTTGCTTGTGACATTAGATCCTCTATCTTCCATTTGATATTCATCTCATGTGGCACCTCTTCACAAAAACAGTCCAACAGCACAGCTGGAGTTAATAAACTGAAGGAGGTTGCCCATTACCAGTTATAGACATTTCTGTTGTTGGGGTTTCCAGTATTTCATTATCTCTGCATCAGCACCAAGTAGTCTCACAGCTGAAAAGCCATCAAAATAACACAGCTTGAGATGATAAATGAAGGGAAAGTAACGACTGCAGCACTGATCATTCGATTCTTTGGACTTTTTGTTTTCTGAAAGAACATATTTGTATATCTGTATACTTCCTTTGTTGGCAGTCACATTCTACCATTCAAACAGTCCATTGAACCATGATGGTGAGAGTGTGTCTGATCATCTTTTGCCATTAAAAATGGATGTATATTCTCATTGAATAAGACATTCTGCAATTTCAATTTTTGAAATAATAGTTTGAGACAGAGTGAAAAGAAACTAGGTGCTACACACTGTGTGTGTGTGTGTGTGTGTGTGAGAGAGAGAGAGAGAGAGAGTGTGTGTGTGTGTGTGTGTTGCATGCTTGCTTCTTTTTGGAATAACTTAATATTTGAAAGCCGTAGCAAGTTTGTCTTCTGTATTCATTTCATTTGGCAACAAAATTTCTAAGCAATCCATTATACCAAATTCTAAGCCTAAATGGGTACTACTGTTAAGTAGCAGTATTTATTGAACTCATTAATGCTCTAATTCCCCTACTTAGCCAGTTTAATTCCATTGTCTATTATAGTTACTCTTTTGCCCAAACTGTCCAAACCCATGCTTCTCTCTTACTTTATTGTACTCACTTGAGAAAAATCACGTGACAGCGAAATCCATTTGTCTACTTACCAACTGACCATTCTCATGCAGCTGAACATGGCCAGAATACAATATATAACCATGATGACTAGTTTCACTAAATTCACAACTATGAGCTCAAGTGGGCCCCCATGCTGCCTAATAATTTGAACCAGTTTCTCTGATTGATTTTTTTGCCCTCTTTCCTTGATAACTGTGTCAGATATGTCACTGTCTTTGAAATTCCAACCTCTTCTCCTATTTTCATTTTCAGTTTCCTTTCTACTTCTAGTACTTCTACATCAACTAGTATCATTAGTATCTACAGGAATGTACAATGTCTTCCCTCCTTCTAATGTAGATGAGCAATTTCTGAGCTTATGTAGTGCCAGCCCTCCTCTTGTACACCATAAGCAATCCTCTTACTGTTATAATTCTATCTACTCTATTTTATGTCATCAATGATGCTCACTCTTCTGGGTCACTCCATTCCATACATGCCATCTTATTTCATCTTGTTTACAAAAGCAAAATCAGAATTATATGGACTCATTTCTTATATGGACCCATTTCACCTCCATTTTCCAGTGAAAACTTTTCAAAAGAGTTATCTATTCTTATTTATTCTATTTCCTTTCCAATCACTTGCTCTAAAATTCAGCCCAAAAAGTATTTGACCTCTCACTGTAATTAAACTACTCGTTTGAAGATTATCAAATAACTCTGTAAAGTCAACTGATCAATATGTCACCCTCATATCACACGATCTATATGTAGCATTTGACATAATCGATCATTTCCTTCTCCTAGAAACTTTTTCTTTGCTTATATTCCTGGATGACACATTTGCTTAGTTTCCTCTTAACTGACAGATTGTACCTTTGAATGTTTCTTCTCTTTCCTACAAACTCTTAATGTTGAAGTACCCTAGAAATCATTCCTCTATCCTCACGTTTTCTGTACTACGTTCAATCTCGTATAGATATCATCCATTTTCGTAGTGATAAATACAGACTGTAGGCTCTGCAATCCGTATATCCGGCCCAGATCTCTCTTACAAACTCTCAACTAACTATGCAATAGCCTCCTAGATATTGCTACTTAGTATAATATCCTGAGTTCGAAAAGTTAACATATTCAACACTGAACTCTCCCTATTGTCCTCAAATCTCATTTCATCTACAGTTTTCTGCAGTTCAGTGAAGAATGACCCTCTTTTTTCTAGCTACTTAGACCATAAACCTTCAAGTCAAGTCATGCTTGACTTCTCTCTTTTTCTTATGATGTTGGTCAACTCATCAGGACATGCCATTAGCTCTCAATTCAAGACACATTCAGAAGTTGAAACTTCTCATCACCTTGGCTGCAGTTAGCCTCGTTTGATTCACCTTTATATAGCATTGAATCACTATGACTGCTTCTAAACAAGGCTTCTTGTTATTATCTTGTAGGATTCAGGTGGAGGGGGTAGTGTTTGTTTAACTTGATTAATTTTATTCAAGAGAGAAAACATCTGCAAATATGCTTTTCTTTTTAAGATCAAATCTCTTATATTTTGGTGCCCTGTGAGCTGTAAAATGATTGCCAATAAAAGAACAACTGACAACTGTCCTAAGCACCAACCAGAACATCATAATCAAAGGTGTTTTATTTTCACCCACAATTAACACTAATTTACTAACTATGAGTTAAGAATGATCCTAGGTGATGGGACTCCGGCTGCAAACATTTCAATCACTGACATAAAAAATTATCAGTCTAGTGCACATTAGAAACTACTCACCAGGTAAATGCAATGGGCAGTAATACTAAGTGCTTTGATGCTGTAAGTACAAAGTGCAGTGGAAATCCACAGGATCCCTGCTTAGTTCAGTACTAGAGGCACAGCAGCATTTCATAATCAGCTTTTTTTTTCAACTTTTGAAAATAGAAACATTGTGATAAATGATTTTCATCCATGAGCTTAAATAGTCTATAATATTAAAGTTCTTTTAAAAAGGTATATCAAATGAGATTCTAATGTTGTCAGTTTTCATGGCCTTGAATAAAGACAATGTGCCCATTTTTGTAATAATATAATTAAAAGTATTCTGCTAAAAACCAAATGAGGGAAATTCTGTCTATGAATAGGAAGGTAGAGTAAATTATTTATGGAAGTAGAACAATTTAGTACTACATGGTAAAAGAGTTCTGGAGCAGGAACAAAGATATCTGACTCATCATGTTCCTTAGCCAAATTGTTTTAGTAGCTCTGTCTATGTGTTATCATAATTCTAAGAGAGGCATTCGGTTCAGACAACTGAAATGAATCTATCATGTGGCAAGTACTATGCTAGGCTCCCTGGGAGAAACAAAGAAGGTTAGACACAGTCCTTGGACTAAAGATTTCAGAATACACTGCAGATATCGATGCACTTGAGGTTAGCTATTTGCAAAGCAGGCACTCTGAGTACAAAATACAGACAAAGGACTCCAGGACAGTGAGAAATAAGTGCTTTCCTGGCTTGGGAAGGCTCCTGTCTACACTGTCTTTCCCCACCTCCCTTGTAGCTAGAATCTTTCAGAGTGTGGATTTAATCAGAATAGAACAATGTGATAAAGCAGAAGATACAGAATTGACTGGCTTTGAAAAGGCAGTGGCAGTAAAGAAGTGGTGGTGTGACCCTCAGTTTTTGTGCCCAACTGAGGCTGTGTGAGTCCTCACTGGAATCCTGAGCAGTGTGGTGAGTGTGTTCTTGATGAGTAGCCCCTAAGCCTGACTCTCCCTCCCTTCTGTAGAGGATGTGAGCTTCTCAATCTTCTCTTCTCAATTGCTCTTCTCCTTAAGTGAACTAGTGAAAATTCTGTTTTTTTGCAGCTGATATTTAATTCACGAAAATAGAGGGAGTATATTCCAGGCATTATTTCCTGACCTTTGGAATCACAGTTTGTGTTTGAATCCTTTCTTTTCCATTTATTTATTTCATATTTATAGGTAACTTATGTTGACTTCAAGCTCCAGTCTCTAATTTAATATTTGGAATAGTAATACAATTGTAAATTCGTACGAGTCAAGTGTTGAATGAGTTAATACACATGAAGAGCTTAATGTGGTATGCATCACTTAGTAATGGCTCGATAAAAATAGTTATGGTTGTATGTAAATTGTAATCCAAAGTCATGTGTTTTTGACTACCAAACCCACCTTTTTTTCACGACTGCATGATATTTTAACCTTCCCAATCTGTTCTTTGAAATTTGCAACATGTTTCCAAGTTCTTCTTACTAAAATGGATCATTTTATTCCATACTTCTGCAGCTAGGGATCACTGCCTTTAAAAATAAAAGCTATCGATACATATTGCCATGTTTTAGAGTTTGCTTGCAACTTTTTCTTTAATTCTGAGATTATCATCATTAAAACTTTCTTATAGAAAAATATACTAAATGAAATTAAACTCAAATTGACAAAAAAAAGAGAGAAAACCATGAAACCACTATGTCTAAAATCATTTTTTAACCAATTCAATGTAACAATATCTTGTGGAGAAGGTGAGATGTTCCTGGCCCCAGGCAGAGGCACTGAAATGAGTTTCTTGTTATAGATACTGATTATCACCAAAAAATAGTATAACAGGGAAATTAAAAGATTCATGGAGCTTCAAAGAGATGCTTCTCATTTTGACATTCATTAAGGTTTGATTCATGAACTTTCAAAGCATAACCAGAGCAGACACTCTGCAGTGATTCTTTAAATTAAAAAAAAAAATTAAAAAAACAAAATCTCTATTTTGAATCTAATAAATTTTACACTGAGTATAGACATCTTATGAAAAATAAAACACACCATATTTTTTGAGAATTAACTTCCTTGGCATTAATTTTACCCATTAAAAAAACAAATTTTTGTTTTTCAACTGTTTAAAATGCATCATGTCAGTACACAATTTATTATGGGAGTGACTCTTTCCTTTGCCCTGTGTCTTTCCCTGCTGTGTTCCTTTCCCCAGATTCACATATAAGCAGGCTTTTATCTACCCAGACAGAGAGAGGGCAAAGCAGAAGGGAGAAGTTACATATTCAGCTAGAGAAGACAGATTCATCTACATAGGAAGAGATTTGAGTAAAGGAACATCTGAAAGAAGGCAGAGCTGTTGAAAGCTTCGTGGGGTGTTTGAGAGAGATGAGAAGCCTTAGTAAAGAAGAAGAGATCCTAGAACAATTTAATGCCATGAGAGAAATAAAGAAAGGAAAGAGGATTTGAGGAGTGTTACTCATGTGTAATGAATGCTTTGAAATTCCTCAAGCAATATATAAATATGAGCATTATTTTATTAAAAGTTTGTTATTAAACTCATTTATTTACAAGTTATATTCAAAGATCAGTTCATTTGAGACTTTCAAATATACTAGGATTATATAAGGGGCCAATGGGGGATTTGAGAGATAAATATAGAATCTCAATGTGTGTTGTATTTGAATAATTATCAAATACTTTTGATCTACTGATTATGAGTTGTTGAAATACAATTTAAGTGTATTTTTTAAAATTTGGCTATTGTGTAGGTAATCAGAGTATATACCTGTAGGATTACCTATGATGCAATCAACTCTTGGAATTTTCTTTATAAGACTATTATTGATACTGATAGAACATTTAAAGAAGAGTTTGATTTTAAAAAAATATATTAAGTATGTGAATTGGAAAGGAACCAATTGAAAGTTAAAGCTTTTAAACTGCTTTTGGAACCTGACCTGAGCAAATCCATAACCTCTAATTCTAAGCTTAACAAAGGAAGACCAGTTAGGTAATTCCAGTGAATTCCTTGGAATTTTATAAATATGTTTCCTTAGTGTAAAGCTTTGGAACCTTTGGCAACATTCTTTTGGCTTCTTAAAAATTAAAGTGTTATCACCAGCTGGGTGCAGTGGCTCATACCTATAATCCCACATTTTGGGAGACTAATGTGGGTGGATCACCTGGAGTCAGAAGTTTGAGAGCAACCTGGCCAACATGGTGAAATCCCATCTCTACCATAAAAAAAAAAAAAAAAAAAAAAAAAAAAATCAGCTGGGCGTGGTGGCGTGTGCCTGTAATCCCAGCTACTTAGGAGGCTGAGGCAGGAGAACTGCTTAAACTGGGGAGGCAGAGGTTGCAGTGAACCAAGATCAAGCCACTGCACTCCTGCCTGGGCAACAGAGCAAGACTCTGTCTCAAAAAAATAAATAAATAAATAGTTAATCACCCCATTAGCCCCACAATAATAATTACTTTTCTAGTAATGACACTCTAATTTTAAGAGACTCTAGAAAAACACTCTGAGCAGTATGTAAATTATAAAAATGATTTAGGAAGTCTGGATTCTCAGGAAGGAATACAGCCTGTAGCAGGAGTATCCCAATGAAACAGCCTTTCTAAAGAGGTTGGGGGAAAATAGTGAAGACCTCCGTAACTTTGGAAACAAATTGTGTCCACAAGAATAAAGGCAAAAGGATTTGGATAAGTCACTGTATTCTAGTTTATCCAGTTATTTGCCACCATGGGTTAAAGATTCACAATTCTGAAACTGGTACACACAAATACTGCAACAGAACAAATAACTGGATAGATTGTGATGACAGTTAAGTTTGTCACTGTTCTTGTGGGATTTACTGATAAACTGGTTGGCTGGGCTGGGGAATGGCTACAGTGATTCCTTTGGTAGTAGATTAGTGCTGGATCATTGTTAAGAAACCATGTTTTGCTTAATATATTTACAGATGGTTAAAATTAGAAGTGTTATAGATCTGTGCATATACACGACTTGGTATACTCACATAAACAAATGACTCCCCAGTAGCAGTGCGTACCTAGTACCCAGATCTTGGTTTCCAGTACCATTCTCCAACAAAATGAATCAAGACTCTTTGAGAAATGACTCATTCTAGGAATGGAACAGAAAATGCACGAGACAAACTTGAAACATCTTATAGTGCCAGAAAATGAGAAAATTCTAAGAAAGAAACACACACACACACATAAACACACACACACACACACACACACACACACACACACACTTATGGGAGTATGCCAAAGGGGCACAGAACCAACTGAAAGAATGTCCAATAGCCAAAGCTAGAACAATTAAACAGAAAATAAATAAGAAAGTTTCAGATTATAACTCAAACTAGAAAATAAATTTCAGCTGTGTGCAGTGGCTCTCACCTGTAATCCCAGCACTTTGGGAGGCAAAGGCAGGTGGATCACCTGAGGTCAGGAGTTCGAGACCAGCCTGACCAATATGGTGAAACTCTGTCTCTACTAAAAGTACAAAATCAGCCAGGTGTGGTGATGCATGTCTGTAATCCAGCTACTAGGGAGGCTGAGGCAGGAGAATCGCTTGAACCCAGGAGGTGGAGACTGCAGTGAGCCAAGGTCAGCCCACTGTACTCCAGCCTGGGTGACAGAGCAAGACTCTGCCTCAAAAAAAAAAGAGAAAGAAAGAAAGAAGAAAGAAAGAAAGAAAGAAAGGAAGGAAGAAAGAAGAAAGAAAGAAGAAAGAAAGAAAGAAGAAAGAAAAAAAGAAAGAAAGAAAGAAGAAAGAAAAGAAAGAAAGAAAGAAAGAAAGAAAGAAAGAAAGAAAGAAAAAGAAAGAAAGAAAAAGGAAATATGTTCATACTGACAAAATAACTGAATAAACAAATAAATGATGGTAATGACGATGGTGAATAGACCAATCTTCTGTGCAGAAGAATTTCAAATAGTCTATGTGAATACTGTTTTCTAAAGGAAGGAAATCTTACATGTGGGCTACACGGAGAGAATTCCTACCAACGGGTAAGATATGGGGAGGAGGTTTGCAGTGGAAACCTGAGAAGCTAGATGCAGCTAGGCAAACCATGAATCATAATGATAGTATGGACATTGGCAGTGATGGAGCAAAATTGACACTTTACCTTTGTGATCTTCCTCCCAAATCCTATAACCCTAGTTTCATCATGGGAAAAAGCACCAAATTCTAATAGAGGGCTGTCCTGCACTATGTCTCACCAGTACTCCTCAAAATTGGTCAAGGACATGAAAAAAAAAATAGAGAAAGTGTCACAGCCAAGAAGACCCTAAGGAGACATGACAACTAAATGTCAGGTGGGATCCTGGATAGAATCCAGATAAAGTAAGAAGTACATTAGGTAAAAAATAATAAGAAAATTTTAATAAACCATGAACTCTAATTTATAAGCATGTATTAATATTGGTTCATTACTTGTTCCAAGTGCCCTCTACCAGTCTAAGATGCTAATATTAATATTTGGAGAAACCTGGGGGAAGGCACATGAGAAATTTTCCTACTATCTTCTTAAAACTGCTCTAAAATAAAGTCTATTATGTTTAAAGCTAGAGAGTTGTAAGAAATACTTTTTACTTTGTAACGTAATCTAGTTAGCATTTTTAGTGTTATTTGAGAAAAATTTGGAGTTTAGTAAATTAGAGATTTTATATTTGAGTATTTTGGATATGAGTGTTCTTCATGAAGATGAACCTGTATAGTCAATTCTGGTGGCCTTCAAATTTATAAGAGTGCATGTTTTAAATATTATATTAAAAACATACATATATGTATACACACATGGTGTACTTCCAAGCAAGAAAGCATAAAATTTATATCTAATTGTTATATCTAATTTTATATCATTTATATCTAATTTTATATCATTTTATATCTAATTTTATATCATTTATATCTAATTTTTCCTTTTACTATTGTTCTTCAAGAGCTTATTTTGCATATGCTTTAATTTTTTTTTTAAAAGGAAGAGGTTTATAACTTGCTCTATATTAGTACAGAATAAAATCAGTAAGTACAACTAGTAATCTTTTAAAATAAGCTCAAGGTCTGGCCTGCATTTCTTTTAATTGTATCTCGCTCCCATTGTTAAGACTTCATATTGCAAAATGTATCATTCTAACATCAACTAAAATCCAAATATTGAATTGTTGAAGAAAACATTGGACTGCAAAGCATTCCAAGGCCATGCTGTAACTGAGCCACTCAGAAACAATTAAGGAACTGCGGTGAAGGTTCTGAAAACATAGAAATTCTCTCCAAAATCCCAGTGAGGAAATTATGCTGAGGAAGTTACAAGAAAGAGCAACATAAAAGATGTTAATCAACAACCGAGGTCATTGTGTTTTATACTTTCCTCAAGATGTCACTGTAAAACTTAAAGATGAGCTAAAATTTCTGTCTCCTCAGACTTTCTCAGTTACAATTCAAATAATAATTTTAAGTACAATAAAATCATTAGGTCTTGGTATTGTGTTTTCAAAATTTTTGTATTAAATATAAAAATAAAAGATGAGTTCAACATTTATTGAACAGCCTCCTATATTTTAGATCATTTGTCTTATTTATCAACCTTAATCTCACAACAAATTCAGGTAAGAAGAATTATGTTCCCATTTAATGAGAATCAAAGAATTTAAGTATTTAACTAAAATGGAATATTGTCGAATCCCAATCTTCTTATGTCATTTATGTCCTTCAGGAGGCAGACGCAAAATGGCATTCGTCGTGTAAGAGGTTTATGTGTCAGAGATAAATTGAGAACAAGCAGACCCCACCTACATTGGTGAAAAGAAATGGAGGAAGAAAGAGCGCTAGTCATGTAGAGCCTAAAACTGTAATGAAAATCTGGCAAAGCCTCATTTAACTCAGTGTAAAACTCCAGAGTAAAGATGGCCCATTAGAAGAGACACCTGTTGAACAAAAACAGAGGAATCCTGGTATGTTCACCCTGCCCAGGCATAACCTGAGGCATTTAGCTGTAGGCTGAAGCTGAGACAGATTCTGATGATCCCAGCTGGAGGTTGTCAGTAAACCGCGCGTCTTGCAGAGATATGTAGGACACGTGCTCATGGCTGCTGCAGTCTATGTCTTGTACTGCAAGACTCCCCTTCATGTATGCTTGGTGGGGCAGTACTTCCAGGATCCCAGGGCACCTCTTTGCTTAAGGGAGCTTAGACAAAGAAAGATTGATAAGATGATCTTCAGACCCTATTATCAGTTGGTTCAGGACTGCACATGGTATTCATTGTCTTTCTCCTTCATGGTCAAATCTACCATTTACAGTCACTATCAAGTCCGCTGATCTCAGTAGCCTAACTTGGTATGATCCAAATCTTCATTGTTTTTGGTGCCTGAGCTCATATTTACCACATACTTCCCAAACTAGGATTGTTGCCCTTGTCTGTTTACCATCACAACTGGGAAAAGACAGTTCCCAAGAGTTCCACACTTTCTGCCCTCTTTTTCCAGGGAGACAGTGCTGTCTCTTCCTGCTAATCCTCTTTGATCTATGTGTCACTGGACACAAAGAGGCCAACGGGCCTTGGGGGCACCTGGTGTTTGTAATGGGACACTGGTTGCATGGAAATTTGCAAGAGTTCTCCTGTGCAAAGCCCAGAGTCTTGGGGACAGGAAGTGCAAAGAACACCAGTATGCCATTGGAGTGGTGGTGAGTGTGGCTACTCCTGGGTCCAGCTCTTGGTTGCTGGACATATGTCTTATACTTGGGAACACAGCAATAAGAAGAGGTCTCTGATTAAATGTGTATACTGCATTTTGGAGGATGGCTTCTTCTATTTACAGCATATTGCCTTACTGGATTTAGCAGGGCCTTTTAACACTACATTAACCTGGCAACTTTTACCTGGAACACTAGGTGATACGACCAGTGGATCCCAATATATGGAGCAACTTCTATACCTCCCTCATACCTGGCAAGACACTATACATCAAAATTGGTGACCAGTAACATAATTTTTTTCTCAATCATCTCAGCAGAAAGATTATGCAGTGCTACAGTGGCTCCTGTGCAACATTCAAAAAACATCTTCAAAACCCCATACGCTATAGCTTTCAGGAGCCTGAGAGAAGAAAAGTGGAGGCCTTCTGTGGCCAGGATGTAAGCGTAAATAATGTTAGGAACCAGAGTTTGACTGGAAGATTGATTATCTTGGTGATGTCATTTGATAGAAAAAGAATAATATTGTGGCTTCACAATTTACTAAATGTCAGTTGTTGATATCAAAAAAACAAAAACAAACGAAAAACCTGTTTGCCTTAAAATGGTGAAGGATTTTTCATTTTCTGAAAAAAAAATTGTAAGCATCTCATCTCATGAATCAGTTGCTGTTCCATTTTTTTTTCCCCAGCCTTATCATAGAATTGATTCATAGAATAGATCACTTTGGCCTGGAAGAGAAAATATTTTTCTGTTGCTCTTAGTTCAGCAAACTCTCATACTAACCAGACTGCAAAACCTCCTAACTACTTTAGATATGATACTATAAATCACTTTTAAATATCAAAACTGTATGTTGTAGAGTTCATTTCAGACATTAAAGCAAATTGGTCAGCTCATTTAAAGCCCAGTTAATAACTTCTGTACAATGCGAAAAAAAAAATCAGACCTTTTAAAAAATCTAAATGGGTTTTATAGACCAAAAAAAATTTTGCACAAAAATCAAAATAATGAAATTTCATTTTCTATACTGATTTGATATTCAAGGAACCAGACTGTTAAACTTTAGAAGCTATATGTGTAGTTTTATTATAAATGCTAGAAATCAAATCAAAATAAGAGTTTTTAAAAATCCCCTCATTGCACTATAAACTGCTGAGTCACATAGACAACAGACACATGTTAATCAAATTGGAGATGAGGTGTGGAGTAAAACTCTACTGTATTTAGTGGTGTTCATGCATGGAATGTAGCTACAACATTGCCTAGACATTCTCCAAGTATTTGTACACAGGATATGTTAAACTTTTTTCTTCATTGTATTTAAAATGTCACCTGCATAATTTTCTGTGCTTTTAAAATGTGTACAAAATCACTTATTACTTATTTCAAAGTTTATTTTAATGGCTTCAAGGTAGTCATTATTGTAACTTTCAAAAGTAAATATAAATATTTGTGGTTTATGAACATGGTTATTTTTGGTGTTAGTAATTTTAAGTGATTCTCAATTATATATAAACAAACTATATTTATTAAAACTTTTACATGTACATGTGTGTCAGTGTGTGTGTGTATGCAGCTAACTACACTCACCCCTTTGTTAGCAATTATCAGGTCAAGAAAAATTTCCACTTCAATTATATTTTTTAAAAAAATATGTTTCTATTCTTTTACTTATTTTTTTTTATTTATATAAACTAAGGGATGCAAGGGCCATTTTGTTTTATAGATATATTGCATAGTGGTGAAGCCTAAGCTTTAAGTGTAACCAACACCCAAGTAACGTACATTGTATTCATCAAGTAATTTCTTATCCCTAATCTCTGTCCCACCTTTCTGAGTTTCCATTGTGTATTATCCCACACTCTATGTCCATATAGACACCTTGTTTTGCTCCCACTTGTAAGTGGGAATATGTGGTGTTTGACTTTCTGTTTCAGCATTGTTTCAATTAAGGTAATAGCCTCCAACCATGTTGCTGCAAAATACATGATTTGATTCTTTTTTAGGGCTGAATTTCATTGTGAGTGTGTGTGTGCATGTGTATTTCAATATTTTTATGTCTCAATTTCATTGTGTGCATATGTACACACATATACAGCCACATATATACACACATATTGTATATCTTATACATATATTTCATTATGTATGTATGTGTGTGTGTGTGTGTATATGTGTATATATATGTAATTGCATGTGTATATTAGCTGAATGCTTAGGCTTAGATGGATTCCATATCTTTGCTCTTATATATAGTGCTATGACAAACATATGAGTTTAGGTATCTTTTCTGACATAAAGATTAATTTTCCTTTGTGTAGATATCCAGTAGTGGGATTGCTGGATAGAATGGTAGTTCTAGTTTTAGTTTTTTTAAAAGTCTCCATATTGTTTTTCCAAGAGGTTGTACTAATTTACATTCCCACCAACAGAGATTAAGTTCTGCCTCTTCTCCGTGTCCTCACTAACATCTGTTATTTTTTGACTTTTTAGTAATAGCGATTCTGACATGTGTAATATCATATTTCATTGTGGTTTTAATTTGCGTTTCTGTAATTATTATTGATGTTTAGCATTTTTAAAAAATACTTGTTGGCCATGTGTATGTCTTCCTTTGAACATGTCTATTCATGTCCTTTACCAAAGATAGATTTTAAATAAAATTGTCTTGACAATGTTAAGCACAAACACAAATAAAAAATTATTGGTAAAAGTATATAGTTACAGATGAACTTCAAAACTTCAAAGCATTGCACACTACCAGAATAATCAGATACATGATGATGAGGCATACAGTAACAATGGTCCTACAATACAGAATGTACTATCAAAGAGATTAAGTACCTTGAACCAGTTAATAACAATTATTTTAATAAAGCAAAATCAAGAGCTAGTTTTCTAAATTCAAAATCGAAATATATTATCCTGGAAAAATAAAAGAACTAAACATATGAATAATCTATCTTTACTGCCCATACCATCTAGCCACACTTTTAGGTGAGTTTTTTTTTTTTTCACAGACTTATGGTAAATTTATTGAAGGTCATTAATTTTGGATTTAGAAGAGACCGTTAAATCTTACAGGCTTGGAAATCTTGTCATATATGTTTATGACTAAAGGAATTGAAAGAGCTTGTTTTAGAGAGGCCGAGGGTAGACATGCCAGCCTTCGATATTTAAGTGACTGTCAGAGCAAAGAGGTTTGACCCTTCTCCTCAAGATAGCAACACTTAAACAAATGGGTAGAAATTACCTGGAAGAAGAGAAGGCGCCCTGTCTCAAAGTAAGGAACTGTTTCATAATTAGAAGAATCTAACAGTGGAGTTGTCTTCCCTAAAGGATGTTCTATAGTAGGAGATTTTTCACATTAAAACTGCATGATCCTCTGGTATGACTTCATAAGAAAATAAAAAGATTCCTGCAGTAAGTAGAAGATTGGATTTTGGAACTCCTTTGGGGTTACCCGACCAAATTATTGAAATTACAGGATGCTAGACATGAAAGAGACCTTGGATAATGCACCTTTACTCCTCTCATTTAAAGATGAGAAACTAGAACCGTAGAAGTTAATTTACCTGCTTAATATCATGAAGCAGAATCTTTATTAGAAAATCATAAATAAATCATTGAACTGTAAGAGAGGCTACAGAATTCTCAAGTCAATTTAACCATCAAGCAGTGATTACCAAGTTACTCTGACAGTCTTCAGGAAAGCAAGACTTTTATTGCAGTGTTGTTTGCCAATGCTATGTGGTTTTTACTGAGAAACTGATGTGACTTAGAAGCAACTGTCTCAATTTATACTGTCCCTTTGGCAAAGATTTATTTTATTTGCTATGGTTCATTTAGTTGAATCTGTAACATTCACCAAACCTAACAGTAAAGAGGAGCTCTGCCAGTATGACTTAGAATCTCATAAACACAAGAAACATAACTGCAACCACGCAGAGGCCAACTCATCAGTTCTTAATGATTCCTTGGTAGAAAAGACCCATGGGATAAAGCTCTGAAGAGGACATAAATATATTCAGTTATCCATCCTATTATTAATTAATTCACTCATTAAATATTTATTGAGCCCCTACTATGTGCCACACAGGCATTTTTTATTCATATATTTGCACATTTGTGGTAATTTAGTGCAGAATAGGTCATTTCTTAATTTCTAATCAGCATTTATTTCAAATGCAAGATAAAAAATAACTCAGATATTCTATTCTGAAATGCATGCCACTAAATTTCAGAGGAAAATACCAATAGAACAGAAGTCTAAATCACAATCTAAATATTTGCACACCAGTCAGGTAATCAGCTGCCACCAATATCTCAGCATATTCTAGGTTTGGGGGATTTAGTAAGCATAACTAGAAAGAAAAAAAAGAGTAGGATGCATATGATTTCAAATGAAGGCAACATAATAAATCACCATTTACTATGCATAAACTCTGTGTCAAGTCCTACTTTGGAAAATCCCATTTACAACATTTCTTAATTTCTTTCTTTTTTTTCTTTAAATTTTTGAAACTGAATCTCATTCTGTTGCCCATGCTGGAGTGCAGTCATACAATCTCGTCCCACTGCAACCTCCACCTCCTGAGTTCAAGCAATTCTCCTGCCTCAGCCTCCTGAGTTGCTAGGATTACAGGTGCCTGCCACCACACCGAACTAATTTTTGTATTTTTTAGTAGAGATGGAGTTTTGCCACGTTGGCTAGGCTGGTTTCAAACTCCTGATCTCAGGTGATCTGCCCGCCTTGGCCTGCCAAAATGCTAGGATTACAGGTGCCTGGCCTTCCATATACAATATTTCATTTAATTCTCAACACTACAATAAGAAGGAGTATTAGCAGACTGATTTTAGAGATAGGAAAGCTGGTTCTTAAGAAGATTATATAATTGGCAAATGCTGACATTCAACCATATCTTCTAACTACAAGCTCATATTTTTCTTACTAAATTAAACAATTGCTAGAAGAATAAGAGAAAAAATGTGATACTAAGGAGAAAATGTATTTCAGTGACCAGAACTGGTTATACCTTGCCTAATTTCATTAAAACCTTGTAAACAGACCCCCAGAAAATCATGGGATAAATTTTATCCTTTACATATATGAAAGTAAAGCTCAAGGAGGTTAGCAATTACTTAATTCCACATTGCTTAAAAACAGTCAGGCCTTATTTCAAGCCTAGGTCGTACTGACTTCTATGCCAGTAATCATCAGCTATTATTCTGAACTTCATGCTTTTCTCAAAGATTCTGGCTGTTCTGGTTCTGACTGGCAAAGACTGAAGTTTCCTCGATCTCTGTCTTTTAACAAACTTTCTTTCTCAGCTATAAAGCCATGTATTTTTACTGAGCACTGGCCACCTCAAATAATGCCACATTCTTCTGACTTCACTTGGAACTAGGTGTGCCCCTTTATATGTGGTTTTTGTCAGAGATATGTACAAGGAATTGCTGGAATTCCTTTTCCAGACAACCTTGGTAAAGTCAGTATATTCCTCCTTTGTATCTTTCTTCATCTTGGTGCCTGGAAGGCAGACGTGATAGTTGGCACACTTTGTCAACCATCTTAAACCACAAGAGTAAGAGTCACATGCTAGGGACATTGATACAGAGAGAATAAAATGGCCCAAGACCTGGACAAATCTGTAAGACCCCCAAAGCAACCCTGGACTGCCTATGCCCACTGTCTTTTTACAAAAGAGAAGAAAAATGTATGTTCGCTCTTTTTCTTTTTTTTTGTCATATGCAGTTGACCTTAACCTGATCAGACGAGTACAAACTGCAAAATATAAGAATAACTCTGAGAGTGTATCCATTTCAATTCAACAAATATTTATTGAAGAACTATTGGGTGAGCAGCACTATGGGTGATAATAATATAGGAAATTTAAAAAAGCACTAGTTTATAGAAAGGAACAATTTTTGGAAGGCAAAAATAACTGATAATTAATGAAAATATAGCAGTCCTGAAGAAATGGCAATAATAATGAAGACCCCACCAGTAAAATCACCAGAAAGAATGAAAACAGCTATTTTAAAGCTATTTTAAATTTGTTTTAAACAAATTGTGTAAGTATTGACAAATAGAGATTAAAACATGGCCAATACGTTATAAAGGTGCTCTTAGTAGAATGATCGATGAGGTTAGTTCCTTTGATTAGGTAGAAAATTGGAGAGAGGGAATTAATTCTTATAGGTAGTACACGAAAAAAGTATTTAGAAAATCTATATTATAAATTTGGGACCAGTTAATATTATTCTCCTCTTAGTGAGATTTAGGAGCAGTAAGTAGCCAGAACATCCTCTGATTTTTATTTGTCTCTGGAAATTGTGAGCATTAGTGGATACTGCTGTGGAAAGCAATAAGGTCGATATGATGTCCTCATTTAAAAATTAGCTACTTCTTTTTTAAATATATACACACACACACACACACACACACATATATATATATATAATTACACTTTAGGTTCTGGGGTACATGTGCAGATCACACAGGATTTTTGCATAGGTACACACACGACAAGGTGGTTTGCTGCCTCCATCCCCGTCACCTATATCTGGTATTTCTCCCCATGTTTTCCCTCCCCAACTCCCTACCCCCTGCTGTCCATCCCCACCCCCCCAGCAGATTCCACTATGTGATGCTCCCCTCCGTGTGTCCATGTGTTCTCATTGTTCAACACCTGCCTATGAGGGAAACGTGGTGTTTGATTTTCTGTTCTTGTGTCAATTTGCTGAGAATGATGGTTTGCAGATTCATCCATGTCCCTACAAAGGACACAAACTCATTGTTTTTTATGGCTGCATAGTATTCCATGGTGTATATATGCCACATTTTCCTTGTCCAGTCTATCATCGATGGGCATTTGAGTTGGTTCCAGGTCTTTGCTATTGTAAACAGTGCTGCAGTGAACATAGGTGTGCATGTGTCTTTATAATAGAATGATTTATAATCCTTTGGATATAAACTCAGTAATGGCATTGCTTCTTATCACATTGCTGGCTATGTGCCATTGATGTGTGTGCTCTCTCTGTGTGTGCCAAATATGTATTAGAAATGAAAAATAACAAGAAAGTACTTTGAGAAATTAATTCTTTTAAATATTTCACAACAACTGTATGGAGATATAGCACAGAAGATATATTTATGCTTTTACATTTATTTACTCAAGTTATATTAATGAACTTTAGAAAAGCTGCCTTGTTTCAGACATTGTTATTGTTATCAAATAATCCATGTGTTTCTTAATTTCTCAGCATGTACTTTGGTTGACATTCGGAGACTGAGTTCCAAAAAATAAAGTGTATGTGAGTATGATGGAAGCCAATTTCAGGAACACCACAGCCTAAAATATCTTACACAATCATCCAGCTCTCTCTCTTGTTGCTGTGGTGATCAGAGAAACATCATGGCTCCAAGATGGAGCACCAGCTATTTCACGGTATTGACTATGATATGAACAAAAAGTAAACTTATGTTGTTAATTCATTAAGATTTCAAGTTTTATTTATGCGGTACCAAAGAGTTTGCTGTTGAGTGCTGGAGTTGATACTTGCAATAGGGTACTGCTGGTACACATACACCATGGAATACTGTGCAGCCACAAAAAAGAATGATACCATGCCCTTTGCAGCATCATTGATAAAGGTAGAGGCCATAATACTAAGCGAATTAATGTAGGAACAGAAAACCAAATACTGCATGTTTTCACTTATAAGTGGGGGCTAAACACTGGAGACACAAAGAAGGAAACGATGCATACTGGGATCTATTCAAGGGCGGAAGGTAAGGACTGAAAACCTGCCTACTGGCTACTATGCTCATCACCTAGGTGATGAGATAATCTGCACATCAAACCCAGTGACATGTAATCTACCCATGTAACAAACCTGCATGTGCATCCCCTGAACCTAACAATAAAGTTAGAAAGAAAAAGAAAAGAAAAACAAAGCTAAAATGTGTAGCATTGACTTACTGGTCAGGCAGTGATGTCCAGTGAGGTAACAGTTATTGGCAGCAGGAAAATTGTATTCTATGGTAAACTATGGACAAAAATTTGGAAAACGCTTTGCCTTTTTGAAATGAGGAATGAGCTATGGGCTTTCTGAAGAAGCAGGTCCAAAATAAAAGGTTGAAAATCAGAATGATATAACGTCCTAGAAAGGAGTAAATTTTGTACAAACATCTTGGGAAACTAGTAGTAATTTTCTAACACTGAATATATGTATATCTTCTACTCAGAATTTCTACTTCAAGATGTATACGAAACAGAAATATGTGTATATGTTCACCAAAGTACATGTACTAGAATGTTTGTAGAAGTCTTCTTCAAGAGAGCCAAAAACTAGAAATTACTCAAGTCTTCAACAACGTTAGAATGGATAAATACATTGCAGAATAGTCACAAAATGGAATATTATACAGCAGTGAACTAACTACAATATGTAACAATGTAGCCAAATTGCACAAACACAATGTTGAACCAAGGAAGCCAGACGAAAGAGAATATATGGATTACACAAATGGATTATATATGTATTATATATATATTATAAATGGATTCCATTTGAATAACACTAAATTGAACAATGCTAATTTATGTAGGTCAGAACACTGGTTACCCTTGAAAGTGGAGGTTAGTTAATGCCCAGAAGAGGACATGTAGAGGGCTTTTGGGAAAGCCAGTAATGTTCTAGTTCTTAACTTAGGTGTTGGTTGTGGTCAATTTTTGAAAATATATCAAACTGTATGCTTATGACCTGTGAAGTTTTCTCCATATTTATAATAATTCAATTAAAGCAAACAAAAAAAAGGAAGGTAGATGATTGATACATAGGTAGATAATTGAGAGGTGTTCAGGTTTGAAAAATATTACTATTTCTGGAAAATATATTAGAATACACTTGAGTAATAAGACCCTGTACAATTTTTAGTTGAATAAAGTGCATGAGAGCAAAGATAGAGATGTGGCCTTCACATTTAAACTCTAGAATCTTACAAAAGCAACCATTAAGCTCCGAGACAAATTTGGTGTCAACAAAGAAAAAAAGACTTCCTGGGTGTGGTGGCTCTTGCCTGCAATCCCAGAACTTTGGGAGGCTGAGGTGGGTTGATCATGAGGACAGGAGTTCAAGACCAGCCTGGCCAACATGGTGAAAACCCATCTATATTGAAAATACAAAAATTAGCCAGGCATGGTGGTAGGCACCTGTAATCCCAGCTACTAAGGAGGGTGAGGTAGGAGAATAGCTTGAACCCAGGAAGCAGAGGTTGCAGTGAGCCGAGATCATGCCAGTACATCCCAGCCTGGGACAGAGTGAGATTCTGTCTCAAAAAGAAAAAAAAAAAAGAAAAAGACTTAAAAAGTCTGTCTCAAGACAGGAAGAAATTTATTTATTGTTAACAACACAAGAACTCTGACTGGAGACAAGTAGATCAGAAGCCTACTACGTTATTGAAGAAAACACTGCAAAAAAAATCATCAGTCTCATAGAATTGAATATATCAAAAGCCCAGATCTCGGTTTTTAAATATTATCATCTATCAAACGAACAAGTATTCTTTAGAAAAGAAATTGATCATTAATACTGGGGAAGGAAGAGGACAGTGTGACCATGAGATATAACTTGTCATAAACTTTCACCTCTCCTCCAGCTTTGGCCACAATGGTGAGCAGCAAAAGTAGAACTCACAAATTAAAATCAAGTATCTCTGAGATTCATGAAAACCAACTTCCTCCAAAAGAACAGGAACAGGACTCCCTTTTTCCAAGTGGGAGGGTTTATTGTAGTTAGCATGTCTTGCCCGACCAGTATATAAATATATACTAGTTTTTTGTATTGCAAGTGAGAGGAGAGAGATATCAATGCTCCTCTTTTAGTGTATAAATCAATGGATTAAGAGGAGGAACATATTTTCACCAGACGGTTAAGCTGATGAAAAGGATTTTGAATCATCCAGACAGTCTTGTTATTAGACTAGACACAGTGAACGTAGAGAAAGAAGAAAGCAAAGTGGTTTATGTAACAGAAACGGCTAGTTCAAATATTGGTGTGTTCCTTGATATTTCCTAGCCTCTTTTCCATTTAGATCAAGACCGTCTAACTACATTTAAGCCAAAAAGATGAGAGGAGAAGTGATATAACCTATGCACCCATAAAACACCCCACAAAATCCTCTACCACCCTACTCCCTGTTGTGGTTACACAGAGGTCACTGCCCTGGGTAGCTTAACTAGAAGATGTAAGCAGCGCAAGTGAGTGCTTGGATGAGACCCATGCAGAGAGGCTGGCAACTAGTATCTGCATGTAATATAAATAAAAATTAACTTGTAATAGTAAGTCAGAGAACATGAAGTTTGTTGTGGTAGCTAATGTCAATGACTGTATTAATATTCACCTGGAGGTGACACAAAGATGAATGAGACAGATCTTGTCCTTAAAGATATTTTGTCTATTAAAAAAGACAAGATATGTACTATGTAGCTTAAGGATGGCTTAAAGTTCTTTGGTGTTCCTGTCATTAATCAATGAGAACATATGGACACAGGGAGGGGAATATCTCACACGGGTCCTGTTGGAGGGTGGGAGGATATGGGAGGGATAAAAGGCAGAGAGTGGATAGGGGAGGGAGAGCATTAGGAGAAATACCTAATGTAGATGACAGGGTGATGGATGCAGCAAACCACCATGGTACATGTATATCTATGTCACAAACCTGCACGTTCTGCACATGTACCCCAGAACTTAAAGTACAATAAATTTTTTTTAAAAAGGAACAAAAAAAGGAGGGTAAATCTAATTCCCCTCACTCTGAATCTAGGGTAGTCTTCTTGATTGGCCTCAACAATAGAATGTGGAAGAAGTGACTTTTGATATCTGGTCATGAGAAAGTTTCTGGTTCTATTTGGACTGTTTAGAACCCTGATCTTTGAATCCCTGAGTAGCATTATAAGAACTTCAGCTTACCTGAGGATGCCATGTATGAGGAAGCCCAAATAGCTACATGAAGAAGCTACCTGGAGAGAAACAGAAAAAGATATTTGCTTGATTCCTGACTTTTCAGCTCCTAAGAATTTTAGCCATCTCTGCAAGTCATGAAACATCATAGAAGACAGGTGAGTCATGAGTGCCAATGCCTGCATAAAATTCCTGTTTCATAAAATTATGAGATATAAATTTAGAGCTGTTTTGACCAGGCATGGTGACTCAGCCTGTAATCCCAGCACTGTAATCCCAGGCTGAGGCAGGTAATTAACAAAGACAAGAGATCAAGACCGTCCTGGCCAACACGGTGAAACCCCGTCTCTATTGAAAATGCAAAAATTAGCCAGGCTTAGTGGCTGGCGCCTGTAGTCCCAGCTGCTCAAGAGGCTGAGGCAGGAGAATCACTTGAACCCAGGAGACGGAGACTGTGGTGAGCCGAGATCACACCACTGCACTCCAGCCTGGCGACAGAGCAAGATTCTGTCTCAAAAAAAAAAAAAATTAGAGCTGTTTTCATTAAGCAGCTTGGGGTATTTTTTAGACAATAACAGATAACTGGAAACATGCACTAAAATAGGAACATAAATATAAATTTAATATATACATATGTATATGTATGTGTGCATGTATGTGTTACACACAGGTGAGGTAGAGAGCTAAATGGACTCTGGTAGAAAATTAGAAAGCTTTGTAAAGATATAAATGCAGTGCTAGGGGAATACAAAAATAAAGAAATCCCCTTCAGTGGTAGAATTATTAGGGGAAGAACTATTCCTAGTTTGTAAGTAGCCTGTAAGCAAGCACTGAGTACAGCTGATATATCATTGTTTCTGTCATATCTGCCACCGTGCCTGTCACATGATGGTTGCCTATGAATGTTCATTACATTAATAGAATAAGTAAACGAATGCTGGCGCATTTCTAAAAGAATCTTGAAGGAAAGGCTAGATTTGCTCACATGAAAAGTGATGAAGTAGATGACAGGGAAAAATCCTAGGCCAGTGAGACAGCATGATCATCACACAACACACGCAGAAGTATGCATGGAGACCACAGAGGAGAGAAAGGGGCAATCTGACACATCTTAGAGTACAAAAATAGCAAGCAAGAGAGAATGATCAGCTGTGGTTTGAAAGCATACCCCTCAAACTTTGGACTTCATTTAGCAGGCATTGAAAAAACACACAAATCCTTTTCTGATGAAGTGTAGTATCATGATAAGAACTCTTTGTTAGGAAGATGGATGTAGCAGAGAAATCTCAGACAGACTGGCCCATCATTTGCAAACATCAGAAGTCTAGAAATAAGTTCTAAGCAACATGAAACAATTCAGTTAAAAACAAGAAGAAGAGCGATCAGCAGTTAGAATCAATCACTGAGGGGATATTCACGATCCTCTTCATTTAGTAACGCTGAAATACACGAGATCTGGTAACATCGCCTGTCCTTTGCAAATACACAACTCTAGCATATTGTGATAATTCTTAAGGACATACTCAACATGGCTACATTTTTGACTCTTATTATGCAAACACTTAAAATATCATGTGCGGAAGTGTGTGGGCATTCCCTCAGCATGCCACATGTTAGTAAAACTGGCAGTATAGTAGCTGAATATCACTTTCTCCTTCCAGAGAAATGCAGACTTTTTTTGTAGCAACATAATAAATTGAGAGCTTTATTTATAAGCCTGAGTATACTGTAGATTGCGAGCAGAGCAAACTGACTATCTATACTGTCATCTCTGCTGATCTGTATGCTATATTAAGCCACATATGTAATGAGGAGTGGAGCAATAATTAAATCACTGGAGTGTCACTTTTCTCTCTCTGCAACATTGCTTCTGTGGGCAGACTAGGAAGAAAAGTCTGTTCTGAGGCTGCACGCAGCTTAATTTTTTTTTTTCTTTCCAAGATAATAATTTGAAGCATCCAGGACTATCATATAAGTCTCTTCATATTTTTCTTAATAAATGAAATATATTATCAAGTAATTGTAAGATCTAAAACTAGTGAATATTCAACTCGAGCTAATATCTTTGTCTAATTTTTAAAAAAAAAACAGTATCAGAGACAGGCAGTTTAATTTTCGTTAACAGAATTACCGTCACTTAACTATATCAATGTGAATGTGGGCTTTTTAAAAAGCAGATTCTGGGAGTCATACACAAAATCTCTAATGACAATTCCAGAAGATCCTTTAAAAATGGGGAAAATGTGTAGAAGGGAAACAAACAGCACAGATATTGTTTATATTAAAATGAATATAACAGTTATCAGACCAGTTCATTTTTACATAGTGAATACCTCTAGAAAAACATGTAGAGTCAATCACTAAACAAATAATCATATTTTGAGGGAAAATAATACATGCCAGAGAAGAAGACATAAATAATAGATCATTAGTAGAGAGTAGTTACAAAGGATAATGTTTTGTTTCTTTTTTCTAAATCAATTGCTTGGTTACTGTTCTTTTTACAGTCTTGCTTTGGAATCTGTATTTTAAAAAGGCTGCACTTGACAGTCTGTAGCACACAAATGACTTGCAGTACATAAATTCCTGTTGTAAATAATCTATTTTTATAGCCAGGACTGTTTTCCACCCAGATACATAATATTCACATGGCCCAGTCACGAATACCTGCACATATATAATACATGAAAAATAAGAAATTAAATTATCTTCTCCTTTCGGTTTTTCCTTTTTTTAAAAAAACAGCTCCAGGAGCTTGACCTGTTATTTCATTTATCTCTTCTTCCAGTCCTCTTTTGCTTCTGTTTTGCTGTATTTTTCCTTTTTAGTAGAAGAAAGGAGAATAGAGCACAGCTATCCTAGAGGCACTTTTCACTGTTGTGGTTTTGAAAAATTATTTTTCCTGCAGTGACGGCAGCACTTATTAATCTCTTCCTCCTCTTGGTCTCAATGATTGTCTTTCTCTCCTGCTCTTACCATTGGAAACATGTAGGTGTTAAAAATTATGTCTTTCTTCCAGGTGTCTGTGCTCCACTGGGAATTAGCAAAAGTGCTAGGGTTTATGCTGATCTCCCTTATGCAAAGGGGGAAAAAATACATCAGTGGAACCGAGTTTCCTCTGAAGAGCCAATATATGTTGAAACATCTTTCAAATTCTAGGTCAGCAGTGAAGAGCAGAGAAAGCCTTCTTTATAAAGAAGTCTCTTGTTCTGCCTAATTATTATGAGTTTCAAAGAAGGAGCTGCTGTCAAACCACTTGGTTAAAGTGGTTAGTTTAATGAGTTTCATTCCCCTGCTTGTATCTGCGTTTCTGAAGTTTTCCAAGCCTGTACCAATTGTCTAGGCAGTTATCTTTGTTGAATAATGCTCATTTGGTAAAAGCTGGGCACAGAGGAAAGTGCCTCCTCACCTCTGGAGCCTTCCTTACCCTCTTATTCTGATTGTAAAACAAGCATCCTAGGGTCAGGTTAATGGAGTCATGGTGGATTTATATTTCCTTGTTAAGTTTTGGAAGAGACAGTGATCCATGTTTTACCGATGTCAATAACTAGAGCAAATGTATTGGGTAGTATTTGTGAAAAAGGGCTGCAGGCTCACAATTTGTGAGAGAAAAAACGTCTTGAGCCTCAGTTTTGGCACTTAGCAACTAAAGTGTTGTTCAATTACCAAAGGTTTTTAAAATTTAGTTTTCTTATCTTGGGAAAACCAACAATTCTTCCATCTCGTGACTTTTGTGCAGATGAAATGTTATTGTTTATGGAAAGGATATAATACAATGCTGGCACATATGAAATACTCACAATTAATTAGTGCTCATAATTTTCTTTCCCATAACCATGATATCATTTCTAGAGTCTCACAGAATATTAGAACCTTAAAGAACTGTGATTGTCATATCACAGGTTGATATTTAATTACTGATAACATGGAGAACCTGTAAAGATAAATCACCCAACAAGTTTGTAGAAGTTAGACAAAACTCTTGGGTCTCTTGTGTTCTTCTCTGGTGATCTTTGTGGGGAACTGAAGTAAAACAATAATGTCTTCTTCACAATGTTAACCTTAAGTCAATCAGTCAGTAAATATTCACTATTAGATTGATTTATTGACCATTTTGTCCTTACAAAATGACTATGCCACCAATCATTTTATTAGAATCTTAGAGCACATTCTTAAAGGATAAGAATGGTCCAAAATCACAGTAAACTTCAGTCAAGTAGCCAATTCCATCAAGTTTGATTCTGTATTTTGTATTCTAACTGGGTCTCAGTATAGGAGTCAGCATGGTAATAAATGGGGATTGCCTTTCAAGAGTTTCCCTTAAATATGATAAGTCAAACTCAACCAAACAACTGGAAAGTTGTCAATTAGTAACCAACTGATTTCTAAATAGCCCATTGGCTAAATTACCTCATTAATTTTCTTCTTTCCTTAATAGAGTTGCCATCTATATAAGGTATTTAATAATGTCTTCTAAGAATAACAAAAATAACTGTACCTGACGTACCTGTGGGATGGCATTGCTGGTTGATGACCAATTATATGTAATCATAGCATATTTTCTCTGTGACAATATCCTTCCAGTCTCTGCTAAGAGCTGCTGAAACAAATGTTTAGTAATAAATGCCAAATCCTAGTATATTCTAAGTTGCTCTTTTCCAGTGGCTGAATAAATACATTAATAGGTAGAAAGCCAAACAGACAGATTCTGGTTTTTTATTTCCTACTTGACTGTGTACTAAAAGCAAGAAAATTCTCATAAGCTTTAAAACTTGCTTCCTATTATCAGTATAAAAACAGCTAACGTGGTACTCTCCTCTGTATAACTCCACAGCTTATATGCTTTTTGTTATACTACACTATCTCTCATGTTATTGTGGCAAGTTGGGACAAAAAGTAGGCCCTGGGATTGGCTGGGCAAGTTAAAATATGGCCCTGGGACTTCTTGTTTCCACCAGGATGCAGTTCATAAACAGTATGGTAGTAAGGTAACCAAAATACAGACAAGCTTCTCAGAGTAAGCCAGTTCATTCACATTTCTCAGAACTAAACTAACTGGATGTCCCTTTCTGGACCTCTAAACATATTTTCTGACAATTCCTGGGTAAGGTAAAGTTTATAGTATAATTCAAAATGTCCCAGAAATAAAAAAAATAAAAAACAAAAGGCCTTAATTCAAGATACTATTTGTCTTAGTTTGGGACAGAGGATCTCCTAGTTTATCAATATCAATATCTCCCAGGGCTCAACTGCCCCCACCACTGAGCAAAAGAATATTCACTAACTGGAAATATGTTTGAGAACATTGTTGGTTTAAAAGAGAACATTGTGGCTGGGCCCTGTGGCTCACGCCTGTAATTCCAGCACTTTAGGAGGCCGAGTTGGGAGGATCACAAGGTCAGGAGTTCAAGACTAGCCTGGCCAACACAGTGAAATCCGCTCTCTATTAAAAATACAAAAATTAGCCTGGTGTGGTGGCAGGTGCTTGTAGTCCCAGCTACTTGGGAGGCTGAGGCAGGAGAATCGCTTGAACTTGGGAGACGGAGGTTGCAGTGAGCTGACATCGCGCCATTGCACATCTCAGCCTGGGTGACACAGCAAGACTGTCTCAAAAAAAAAAAAAAAGGGGGAACATTGTATGTGCATTAAGAATGGCAAGTTGCACATTCATATAACTGTTCTTCTTTAACTTTCATCATTATTGGAGGTAAAGTACTGTATGATCTAGTAAATACCTCCAAATATTTTTTTCTTTAACAGATAACTCTATATTCTGTTAATTGCAGAGTTACTAGCATGGCAGTGTACACCATGAATGTGGAGTGAGCTAAGCTTGTTTTCAGGTTGTTGCTCCATCACTCCATGGCTGGGTGAATTTATTCACTCTTAACTTGTTCGGTTTCCCCATCTGTGCAGTACTGATTACAATGTTCCTTCCAAGTTTGATTATTTTAGTCACTTCATTCAACAACTTATTTTTAAATATGAGCCAGGGAAATGCTGGCCAGACAAGGTGGCAGTCTCTATTCACATAGGACTAGTGTAGTAGTTTAGTCAATGATTAAATTAATATATATGCAGTGCCTACTGCAGTAGCTGCCCATAGCAGGCTCTGATTAGCAGTTGCTGTAGTTGGTACTCAGTCAATTTCTGTACCAGACACATTGTTTGGCTCTACCTTTGTTGTCTTTTAATCCTCAAATTAGGCTCACATAGGTGTTTTAATCCTTGTTGCATAGAAAAGAAAATTTAATAAGTCCAAAGATATTCCCTCCCTAAAGTTACACAAAAATAAATTTTGGAGTTAGGTTTCAAACATAGATCTGTTTGACACCATACAAGTAAATAATGAGATTCCTCTGACCTAAGAAGAAGGTACTAGCCATATGTAAAAACTTGGTAAATTCCATGTTTAGTCAAAGTAAACAGGTTTTCTTCCCTGCAGTAAATACTATCTACTTGAATTTCCTTAGTCTCTGCATAATTAAATGGACCTGCTTCAGATGTGGTTATTCTGTTATTTTGTATATCATACACACACACACACACACATATATATATATGATAGACAATATATATGTAGATAATATATGCACACACAATAGTGCATAGACAAAATATATATACATATGTAGGTAGTATATATGTAGACACATATATAATATTGACAGTAAACATTAGCTATTGATTTTATTTATGCCTACGAATACCTCATTATAATATACAGGACATTTATATATTATTCACAAAGACCTTAGTGTGCTATGTTGACAAGCTAAATGCATTAAAATTAATATGTAATGGAAAACTCTTAAAATATTCTTGTACAATTTATTTTATTTTATATTTGAGACAGGGTCTCACTCTGTCACCTAGGCTAGAGGATAGTGGTGTGATCTCAGATCATTGCAACCTCCAGCTCCTGGGTTCAAGCCATTCTCCCACCTCAGCCTCCCAAGTAGCTGGGACCACAAGCACCTACCACACCCAGCTAATTTTTGTATTTTTAGTAGAGGCAAGGTTTTGCCATGTTGTCCAGGCTGGTCTCGAATTCCTGGGCTCAAGTGATACACCCACCTCAGCCTCCCGAAGTTCTGGGATTGCAGGTATTAGCCACTGTGCCCAGCCTTTTTGTATAATTCAAGTATAACCATCTAATAATATAATAGACAACAAAGTAAAATGAATCTACTAAATATAGGCAATGGTAAACATGCACAAGACTTTCAAGAGACTGATTAACTAGACGTAGACTCTTTCGATGTCATTGCAATGGCCAGCTGTATTTACCTAATTGGCCAAATAAACATTATACATTTATTTAATGTTTTCAATTATATTAATGAACATAACATACTAGTGATTTAATGTTATCATTTAGACAAGATTAAGGATGTCTTTGGTCACATTTAAGATAAAAAGAAAGGATTTAGATAGACAAGTTCTCATCTTTCCTTCACTCAAATGTCCTGTCTTTATGCATCTGATTCATATTTGGCTTTACTTTCAGTTATTATGTGAGAAATGCCCCATTTTTTTCTCAAAGCTGACCTCACCTCTTGTGTTCTGGGTCCCATTCAATATAATTATTTGAAACATCCAAATTCTGCAATTACATCTACATTTTCATCATTCTCTCTCCCTACAAGATCTTCTAAAAACACTATTCATGTTATTATTTCCAATCTTAAGAAAACAAAATCATCTTTAACTTAAGGTTGCCAGATTTAGCAAGTAAAAATATAGAAATACACACAGGACATACTTATACCAAAAAAAAAATAAAAAGTATGTATTGACTATTTGGAATTCAAATTTAACTTGGCATTCTGTACTTTATCTGGTATCCTTACAAACTCACATCCACAGTGAAACTTCTTGAAAATGTGTCTTTTATTGTTATCTCCACTCACGCACCTCACATTTTCTCTGCACGCCTCTCCAAACACAACTTATTCTCAAGGCTTCCAATGAAACAACTTCGCTTAAGACCATCGATGACACAAATGTGGTCAAATCTAGTTGTCTTTCACGTTTCTGCTCAAATTTGATTGACCTCATTCTCTTTCTTGAAATATTTTCTGGTCTAACTTTTATCACATTATGTTTTCTAGGTATTTATAAATTTGTCTTACGTATCCTATTGGCTCTGGTTTTCCAGTTTCTTTGCAGGCATCTTTTCTGAGGATCAGCCTGTATTTTTGGAGAACACCCATATAGGATCTTGTTCTGAGACCCCTTCTATTTTAAATGAACAAAGTCTCATGAAATGACTTTTTTCAAACTTGTGGCACTGCATGTCATCTGGATGCCAGTGACTCCAAAAGCTGAATTTCAAGCCCAAACTTAGCTTGGAATGCCAGACTCCAACATTCCTCTCTTGATTGAACATGCTCATGGGGATGTTTATTAGGCAATTCAAAACTAACAATGCCAAAAATAACTCTATTCAACCCCCATCCAAAATATTTCTTTCCCAGTCATTTTCCTCTCAGTAAGAGGCACAAAAGCCCACTAAGTCATTCAAGTAAAATAGAAAAAATCTTGGATTTCCTCTCTTCCTTACCTCAGATCAAATTTATCAGAAAAACATCCTAAGGACTTGAGACTGAAATGGGTTCACTTCACTTCATCTTCACATCTAAAAAACTAATCTAAGCCATATCATATCTCACTGGAATTATATTCTAATGGTTCTCCCAATTATAGTGTAATAGTTACAAGCAAAGACTCAAATAAAATGTAATATAATTCAAGTACTTTTTGTATTTGACAAGGCCAATAATCAGAAAATGTAGTTACAGAAAATATTTTTGTATAAGTTTAGTATGAAATTTTATTTTCGAGATTAAGATGTTTTTGTGGTTATTTGGAAAGGTACTTACTCATTTACGTTTATTAATCATCTTTTAAGTTATGAGTAAATACCAAAGTCTAAAATCATTCCTGGATTCATTATTCCTGTTAAATTAGTTTTCAAATTAATTTAACCAAATTAACTTTTGTTTCTATAAAATAAATAAATATAAGCAACAACCCAACAAATACAAATGAATAAAGAGAAGTAAAAACAATATTAGTGAAAACGAGAATCCATATAAGTACTTAGAGTTGGGAATACCACTTGGAATGCAGGCGAAGAAGTAGTTGGCCCAAACCATTGTATGGATTCAAACAGGGTTCTTAAAGGGAAATCATCTGTTTTCTGTTTCTATCCCAATTACAAGAAGCACCAATATATGATGGCCAAAGGATAAAACATTTCAATTAGAAGGGAAATAAGTTTGAGAGATCTTTTGCACAACGTGGTGATGATAGTGAGTAACAATGTATTGTATTCTTGAAAATGCTAGAAGAGTATATTTTAAGTAGTCTCACCACAAAAAAATAAGCATATGAAGTAATTAGTATATTAATTAGCTTATTTTAACCATTTCATAATATATACGTATTTCAAAACAACATGAATACATTTTATTTTCTAAAATTTACAATTTTTAAATTTGTTAATTTAAAAAATAAACAAATAAGAAATAAAGCTGGGGATGGTAGCATGTGTCTGTAATCCCACCTACTTGTTTTACGGTGGGGTGAGGGGATTGCTGGAGCCCAAGAGTTTGAATCTAACCTGGGTAACATAGTGAAATCCTGTTTCCAAAAATGAAACAAAAGAAAGAAAGAGAACAAAATGGAGACCAACATAATATGCAGGTGTGGCCTACAACTCAGATCTCATGGGTAAAAACTGTAGTAAATTGAGGGGTTAAATTTACGATTGTTGTAAGGTAGCACTTATTGAATGCTTACAATGTGCTGGCAAAATGCTACGTGTTTATTTGGATTACTTAGCTGAATCCTGGCAATGTTTTGAGATAGGAACTAATATGCCAGTTTTACAGATGAGAAAAGTGAAATTCAGAAGAGCTAAGCAACTTTCTAACACTTTATAGAAACTGATTTATAATAGCTTAAGTATAGGTATATTACAGCAAATAACATGCAAAAAACTACTCCAGTCAGCTCAAGTGTGGCTTTAGTCACTATTCACAAAATATGTTTTCTTGAGATTTTAATAGATGTCTCATGCAGAAAGGTCTGTGGTCTAATACACATGTAAAGTAGCCTACCATTTTCCCTTCTTGGGTATTTATATTGCATATTTCAAGTTTTGAAGGATTTTATACAATTATTAAGTAAATAAAAATGATTAAATTTTTAAGCCAGCAATATTATTCAGGTGATTTATTTTTATTTTAAATTGTGGCTACAGAGTTAGAAACAAACTAAAAAAGATAGGGATGATACTCCAAAAGAAATTCATTGAGTGGAAGCTGTAATATTCTTTATGGTAATAATAAAAATAATACTAATGAGGAAATAATAATGATAACCCAAATACACTGATATTTTGTACCTGATGACTTCCAATCTGAGATGGCATCACATGACCTGAGGCCTTGCTTATCAATGTGTGCCTAGACCATTGGTTTTCGACAATTTCAAAAAGTTTACTAGAAATGTAGAGGATCAGGCTTTCCTCAGACCTATGCAATCTGATTGTGCATTTTAGCATGACAATCAGGTAACTTGTAGATTCATTAATATTTGGAAACACTGGCTAACTTACATACTTCTTAGGTTTGTAATAAGCAACCACCAGGAGAGTTGTTTGAAAATGCATGTTCTTGCTCCCTATTTTCAGAGGATTTTAATTTATTATTCCTGGAGAAGGACAAAGGGTCTATCATTTTCAACAAGTGGCCAAGTGATTGCAAAGTAGGTGATGGCCAGAATGTATTCTGACAGTGCACATGGTTTCATGCTTCCTAGTGTTTGAGTGTGGGAAGGGAAAAAGATTTAGTGCGCTGAATTCATCAGTATTTGTATTAGTCCATTTATTACGCTGCTCATAAAGACATTCCTGACACTGAGTAACTTAAAAAGAGAAAGAGGTTCAATGGACTCACAGTCACTTGGCTGGGGAGGCCTCACAATCATGGCAGAAGGCAAGGAGAACTAAGTCACATCTCACATGGTGGCAGGGAAGAGAGAATTTGTGCAGGGGAACTCCTCTTTATGAAACCATCAGATCTCATGACTTATTCATTATCATGAGAACAGCACCTCCATTATTCAATTACCTCCCACTGGGTTCCTCCCGACACATGGGAATTATGGGAGCTACAATTCAAGATGAAATTTGGGAGGGGACACAGCCAAACTATATCGTTATTCAAATTGCTTTAGTGTCATTACCCCTGGAAAGAAGTTTCTCAGTTCCATTAACCCAAGTTGCTCATGAGTTCTCTCACTGACTCTCATGGTTATAGTAACTTATCTTTATGCCAGTGGCTCCCAATTGCCCATGATTCCTGTTCAGATAGTTCTTCTAAGCCTTATATTTCTACAACTAATCACCTATGAAACAACTGCCATGGTGCTGGCCCCACAAACTCAGCTCTCCACTGTAGTTCCTATCCCCTTTGAGGCACTGCCCTTAGTAATTCAAGCATGAAACTGGGATATGTAACAGCCCTTTCCTCTCCCTGCTGTGCACCCTCCCCCAACAAGCACCCAATCCTACTGATTCGATTTGACTTTCTATTTCACAAAATTATTTTTTCACAGCTTCTATCTTTTTTTCTTTTTTTTTTTAACCCAATCATGTATTGACTGGTTTACTTCAAAATATTTCTAGTGAGCCTCCTTAACGCCAATCTCCTTGTCCTTTAAGTCAATCTCCCTAAAATAGCCGGCAAACTAGCTAAACATCAAATACAACTGTCCCTTTTCTCATAAAAAATCTCTTTAAGGTCATCATTGCCCTCAAGCTACCACTGAAGCCTCCTAACGGGCACATCCAGCCTCTATGAGGGGGTTTTAGCAGTCTTGTATTTTTTTTTAACCACTCAAGGCTGCTCACTTTATCATCCAGCAGCACTAAACAGCTTGTGGTTTTTGCGTATATAAGGTTATTTGTCTGTTACTCAGTGCCTCTTCTCGTATATTTTTTCAAGCTTAAAATTCCACCCTTATACATAGTTGTCTTTCTTATTTTTCTTTAAGGGGTAAGCCTCATTTGTCAACTCCTCAAATTTGTCCTGACATGGTTTTGAAACCCCACTCTCTGAACTTTCAAATTGTATATTCCTGAAATAATCATGTAGTCACGCTGGAAATTGGATCCAGGTCCTGCCACTAGCTAGCTATATTACCAGTGATAATAATAATTAATCATACCAGCTTGGCAAATCTTTAACAATTTAGTTTATCATCTATGTCCTTTAGTTTCTTTTCATGGCATGTGAAGTTACAGACATACCCAGAGATATTGAAGGTTCAGTTCCACACCACTGCAGCAAAGCAAGTATCACAGTAAGGTGAATCACATGAATTTCTTGGTTTTCCAATGCAAACAAAAGTTGTTTGCCCTATTACTGCAGTCTGTTAAGTGTGCAGTAAGATTATGTCTGAGAAAATAAACAAATACTTTGATTAAAAATACCTTTATGCAAAAAATGCTAATGGTCATCTGAGCCTTCAGGGAGTCATAGTCTTTTAGCTGGTACAGGTTTTGCCTCAATATTAATGGCTGTTGACCAATCAGGGAGGTGTTTCCTAAAGGTTGTGGTGTCTGTGACAATTTTTTAAAATAAGACAACAATGAAGTTTGCCTCATCAATTGGTTGTTTCTTTTAAAAAAGACTCCTCTGCAGCCTGTGATGCTGTTTGATAGCATTTTAGTTACAATAGGACTTCTTTTAAAAATAGAGTCAATTCTCTCAAACCCTGCTGCAGTTTTGTCAGCTAAGTTGATGTAATATCCTGAATTATTTGTTGTAATTGCAACGATGTCCACAGTATCTTCACCAAGAATAAATTCCACCTCAAAAAATTATTTTCTTTGCTTATCCATAAGAAGCAGCTCTCCGTCCAGGAAAGTTAGATCATGAGATTGCAACGTTTCAGTCACATCTTTGCGCTCCACTTCTAATTCTAGTTTTCTTGCTTTTTCCACCATATATACAGTTACTTTCTTCACTGAAGTCTTAAAACCCTTAAAGTCATCCACAAACATTGGAATAAATTTCTTCCAAACTCCTATTAATATAGATATTTTTATCTCAAGGCATGAAACACAAATGTTCTTAATGGCATCTAAAATTGTGAAACCTTTCCAAAGGTTTTCAATTTACTTTGACCAGAATCATCAGAGGAATCACTCTTTATGACACCTATAGTTTTAAAAATGTGTTTCTTAAATTATAAGACTTGAAAGTCAAAATCATCCCTAGATCCATGAGCAGCAGAGTGGATGTTGTATTAGCAGGCATGAAACAAAATTAATCTCTTTATTCACCTCTGTCAGAGATCTTGGGTGACAAGATGCACTGTCAATGAACAGAAATATTTCAAAATATTCTGAATATTTTGTTCTGGGTGGTAGGTCTCAACAGTGGGCTTAAAATATTCAGTAAAATATGCTGTAAACAAATGTGCTATTGTCCAGGCTGTGTCATTTCATTTGTAGAGCCCAGACAGTGTGAATTTAGCTTAATTCTTTAAAGACCATAGGATTTTCAGAGTGGTCATTGAGGATTGGTTTCAACTTAATGTCACCAGCTGCATTAGTCCTTAACAAGAGAGTCAGCCTGTCCTTTGAATTCTTGCAACTAGTCATTGACTTTTCTTCTTGAGCAATGAAAGTCCTACATGACATCTTTTTCCAAAATAAGGTTGTTTTATCTGCATTGAAAATCTGTTGTTTAGCGTAACCACCTTCATCAGTGATCTTACTGAGATCTTCTGGATAACTTATATCAGCTTCTACATCAGCACTTGCTACCTCACCTGCTGCCTCACCTTACACTTTTATGTTATTGAGATGACTTCCTCCCTTAAGCCTCAACAACAAACCTCTGCTAGTTTCCAACTTTTCCCCCAAAGTGTTTTCTCTTCTCTCAGCCTTCACAGAATGGAAGAGTGTTAGGGCTTTGCTCTGAATTAGGCTTTGGCTTAAAGGAATGTTGTAGCTGGGCTGATCTTACTCAAACCACCAAAACTCTCTCCATATCAGCAATAAAGCTATTTTTTTAATCATTTGTGTGTTCACTGGATTAGCACTTTTAATTTCCTTCAAAAATTTTTGCTTTGCATTCACAACTGGGTCAACTCTTTGGGAAAGAGACCTAGCTTTCAGTTTGTCTCACCTTTTGACATGCCTTATTAATTTTAATTATTTATAGTTTTGATTTACTATGAGAAATGAGCAACTCTTTTTCATTTGAACACTTCAAAGCCATCATAGGGTTATTAATTGGCCTAATGTCAATGTTATTGTGTCTCACAGGGCAGAGAGGCCCAAGGAGAGGGAGAGATATGAAGGAACAGCTGGTCAGTGGAGCAGTCAGAACACACACATTTATTGATTGATTAAGTTTGACATCTTCTATGGAGGTGGTTCACAGTGTGACTATTACTTTGATGTCATAGTAACATACAAAATTACTAATCACAGTCTATAACAGATGTAATAATAATGAAAAGGTTTGAATTACCAAAATGTGACAGAGAGACACAAAGTGAGCACATGCTATTAGAAAAATAAATCCAATAGACTCGATGCACACGATGTTGTCACAAACCATCAATTTGTAATAAAAATAATGCCTAGGAAGCATGATAAAGCAAAGCACAATAATGTAAATGCAATAAAAGAAGGTGCACCCATAATCATACCTCTAGCACAGATTTACTGCAAAGATTCAATTGTGCAATGAATTTAAGTACAGTTAGGTATTTTCCCAGCCCTAAATACACAATAAATGAAAACTAGTGTCATTATGCTTTAATTATCTTTTTATGGAAATTATCTGTGTGGGTTTCAGGTTCTCTATCTCCAGATCACTTTTGAATAAGAAGAATCTTCTCTCTCTCTCTCTCTCTCTCTCCTATTTAATTCAGGCTCTGTACTTAGAAAGTGCTCAATAAATGTGTGTTTAATCAAATTGAAAGAGAAGATGTCTAAGCCTTAAAAATCTGAAAGCAGTCAAATTTCAGGAGATTAAGGATTTTAAGTAAATTTTAATCATTTGATGAATGGAAATAGTTACAATGTTCATACCCACTTGATTATGGTGTTTTCAAAGTTCATTATTCATTGTTAGAACAAATCATAAGATACTTTTCTGTTAAAATGTACGTCAATTTACTTGATAATAATGTAAGCCCAACCAGATTGAAAGTTCTCTTTTCTGGACAGATAACAAAAGTGAAGCTTATGTTGGCTTAGGGACTGATCTAAAACCAAGTTAATAAACAGAGCTAAGTTGATCTCTCAATCCCAGATTATTGCTTCTATATCAGACTCCAACCACTACCCCAGTGTCATCACTGATTGTCAAATATATCTAGGTTTCTTTTTCTCCAATTTGGCATAATTAGAAAATTGTACCAAAAATTTGATATAATTGGCATGTAACTTGACAAATTGATGTTTGAGAAATATACAAATATCTTAAATTTTGTTATGGCCAAGTTAAGTTAATTACTATATTTTATGTACTAAGAGTGTGCATTCTTAACTCAAGTAAAAACACAATATGAAAATTTGCTAATCTGTGTCTTATACATCCAAAGAAAAGCTGCACTTTAAATATTTATTTTCAGTGTTGTGAACCACCCTAGCTCTAGTGTGTATCTCCATAATTCCCAATTCCCAGATTGTTCATTATATCCCTAACACAAGATTAATTTCAGAATTTCATTATTTTCATACCACTCCCCACCCAGACCCATGAACATTCCCTGCATGTAAAAATCAGTAACCAGAACAATAAAAAAAAAAGTGTCTTAGTTTTTCTGCAGAGTTTGAAATACATTCCCGTCTTTCCAATGTTCCATTGACTATTCAGTCAAAAAGTATGAAAGAAACAGTCATTAGAGTGAATCGGCAACCAACAGAATGGGAAATATTTTTGCAATCTACCCATCTGACAACAGGCTAATATCTAGAATCTACAAAGAACTAAAACAGATTTACAAGAAAAAAAAAATAGGCCCATTCAAACGTGAGTGAAGGATATGAACAAACACTTTACAAAAGAAGGCATACATGAGGCCAACAAACATATGAAAAAATGCTCATCGTCGCTGGACATTAGAGAAATGCAGATCAAAACTACATTGAGATACCATCTCACGCCAGTAAGAATGGCAATCATTAAAAAATCTGGAGACAATAGATGCTGGAGAGGAGGTGGAGAAATAGGAACACTTTTACACTGTTGGTGGGAGTGTAAATTAGTTCAACCATTGTGGAAGACAGTGTGGCGATTCCTCAAGGACCTAGAAATTGAAATTCCATTTGACCCAGCAATCCCATTACTGGGT
>CAUYLG010020401.1:0-10291 GCA_963573385.1 Cacajao melanocephalus
ATTACCTTTATAGACTTGTGTATGTTGAACCAGCCTTGCATCCCCGGGATGAAGCCTACTTGATCGTGATGGATAAGCTTTTTGATGTGCTGTTGCAATTGGTTTGCCAGTATTTTATTGAAGATTTTTGCATCTATGTTCGTCATGGATATTGGCCTGAAGTTTTCTTTTCTTGTTGAGTCTCTGCCGCGTTTTGGTATCAGGATGACGTTGGTCTCATAAAATGATTTGGGAAGGATTCCTTCTTTTTGGATTGTTTGGAATAGTTTCAGAAGGAGTGGTACCAGCTTCTTTTTGTATGTCTGGTAGAATTCGGCTGTGAACCCCTCTGGACTCTATTCCCTCTTTAAAGAGCCTATCTCAGCCAGACATGCTGGCCCATGCCTGTAGTCCCAGCACATTGGGAGGCAACCACAGGAAGACTGCTTGAGGCCAAGAGTTCAAGGTTAGCCTAAGTAACACAGTGAGACTTCTGTCTCTAAATAAATTTATAAATAGCAAGCCTCCAAATACAGTCATATTAAAAGGTACTGAGGGTTAGGACTTCAACATATAAATTTGAGGAAGACACAGTTCAGGCCTGTAACAGTGACCTTTGGTAAATTTTTGACTTCAGTGGGTTTATTTTTTTCCTCACCTAAAAAGGTGAGTTCTTAGTGTCCACATGTTCTTACCTCTCTGAGTATCCTGAGGTTCTATGACTGTATTGACTATATATCGCATTGTATGGAAAAAAAAAACGCTATTGTTGGAAAATTTGAATTTTGAACATATTCAACATTTGATAGTTGACGATCACAATAATGGCAATAAAAAGTGATATCCATAAATGCCTTCTGAGTCAGTAAAAAGTCATTGATGTATACAGATATATTAATTGAAAGAACTGGTATTTAATAAGTTTATGTCCTATAATATTTAATAATGGACAGGCACATACTAGTTTGTAATTGTAATGTAGTGTTAACATCTTCAATTTATTGCTTTGTCACAAATCTTGTAAGATTAGAAGGACAATCATTACATCTGTTCAGTTTGGATATAAGTAAAAAAATATATAATGTTGAAATATATAAGACCATGCATTTGGTAAGCAGCAGAACTAAGATTCAGAGTTAATCAGAGGTTAAACCTTGTGCTTTGTCTGTGGTACTATGCTTACTCTTCTGAGGGAATAACAAAAAAAAATATTTTGAACAAATATTATTATTTAAGTCCTTGACAAATTAGGTGAAAACTTTACCAAAAAGTAAACGTAATTAAATTATAAGAGAAATAAATGAGATGTCAAATTGCTAGTGTTGAGGAAATATTGCTTTGTTCATTAGAACAAATAAATGTCAAAAAAAAAATGTTACTCTCAGCTAACGGGTTAAAAAAAGTCTCAAAGAAAATTGAGTGCAGAAAATAAGAAAGAAAAATGAATTAAAATGAGGCAGATATGTGTGATGTATGAGATTATAAATGAGAACTTTAATATTAACCTGAATTACAATATCAATGAAAAGACTAAAATCAACGTATCTAGTTAGCTAAGGTTTGTTGCAGATGGAAATCAACAAATCCATACTAAGTCTCATGCTTATTATCTAGGGTACAAACAAAATGACTCCAAAATATCATTAAACTTTCTCCATCTGCAAAACTGTTTATCATATTTTGTTTTTATGCATTCTATGAGAAAAATGCTCCCCAATGAAATACCATAATCCTTCCATTTTTTTTACTATCAATCTATTATCTGCTGAAATACACCAAAATTAAACTTTAGCATTGAATATTAGCTATTACGTATTATCAGATTAAAAACTCCTTTCCTGATTCATGGCACAGTCTCTCCTTTATGTTAGTGCCTGTGTTTCTATCTGCTCCAGGAAAAGATATATGAATTTATTTATTTATTTAGCAAACACTCACATACAGGCTAGGCAGTGATCTAAGTCTTCATGAATATTAACTCATTACAAATATAAACTCATGAGTCTTGTCAGTTATTTTAGACAAAGATTTTAAGATCTTATAGCCACACAATTCCAAAACAGCTGATCTTACTGATTTTCCAGGCTCCTCCTCTCCCTGCCACCTCCAAATATACATACAGTGAATTCTGTATTTCTGCATTTTATCATTCTTCATCAAGTGTTAGGAGGTAGGCAGTGTAACAAAGTCAGTATGTGCACAGCATGTGGCTTTGAAGATTCGGAGAGCTCTACTCTGTCATTTATAATGGCAATGTCCCACTGCCTCCTCATCATGAATTGTCTAATCAAGAGGCGAATGCATACTGTCACAGCACAGCATGAACAACTATTAGCTATAGGAGAAGGCTGAATATTGTTGGGGGGTGAGAGTTGAAGAATGAGCATACACAAAATATAGAAAGGAAAAGATTCTGAAAAATAATGTGCCCAGTTTGGAATGGAATGTATGCCAGCAAGGAATTACATTCAAGACAGTCAGCTAAAGCAGGTAGGCACTTAGTAAAATGATAGGACTGACTAGGCAAGCAGGATGACTAGTCAAGGAGCCAAGATGAGAGAAAAGCATATGAGAGCAAGTCACTTTGCACTTGTCTTCCATGGAGTCCCTATTCTACTCTTTCTGTATGTATTAGGGTCACAAACTTTTTTTCTTGCTTTTTTTCCTACATGAAAATTTGTTTGCTAATGATCCTATTCCCTTAGCAATCCTGTTCTTTGAAACTATTAATTAAATAAGTTCATTTATTAAGTGACATTAGTGAGTGATACTAACTCAACAGCTCTCCCCTCTGGAGTGCATTTGTAACACACACAGACATGCACACGCACATATGCTACATATACATAGATATACATATATATATATATATATATATATAATGTTTAGTTTTATATATATAACTAAATACCTTCAGTACATAGATTCCAGTAGGCAAGCAGGCAGTTTGTGAAATACTTCAAGAAAAAGGGTTTGCTTTTCTTTGGAGAAGACCTGCCCTATGTTGATTGGTACTGAGGGGTGCTTGTCTCATCCCAGTGATGGGGCAGTGACTGGAAAGGAAAGGATAAAGGAGGAGAGGGAATGATGCTGGAAAATGCAGCCAATATGGCGGAAACTTTTCAGGCCAGCTAGACTTTCTGCAGGTTTATTGATTTTCTTTTTGAAATAGCATTTGAAAGGCTTCTCTCAGGTTCATGAGTGAGAACATTTTTAGGCAAGGCTATGGCAAAGACATGTTTATGGTAGACACTGTGTCATTTCCCAGTTTATGGTACCTGTTTGGGGAATATGTTTATATCCTTCTTACTGCCGCCATTTACCAAGCATAGACAGCACTTGCACAGAGTGATTTATTTTTTGCATCATTATATTCTGAAAGACTTTCAGGTTACAAGAAACCTTTGAAATTAGAGCCCATGATTTTAAGATTAATAACTGTAATTACAGGGCTCTGTTATAGCAGAAAGAGCTGTAGCTTGCCTGTGAGATTGAATATGAAAGGTCTCTGGTCCAAGGGAATAATAAAAGCTTGTTTTTCTGCAAGGACAGCCAGAAACAGGAAGATACTTTCTCCTTGGAAAATACACGGCGGTGGTGAGGGTTAAAGTTTTTCTGAAGTTATGGTGATTCTCTGTAGTCTAGCCCTGAAGACCAATTCAGGTCATAATCACTTTTGTTTGATTTTTTGTGTGTGTGTGATGCCAACACTCACCTGGGAAATTAGGATTGTTTTGACCCTGTCTCCCCAACCTCATACTTCAAAGTTTGCTGTGATTTAAAATGTTCCCTCTAGTAGCTGCAGCCCAGCAGAACTGCAATCTGGTTAGGCAGCAACTTCAGGGACATTCATTTCTCTTAATGATAAGTGGCCAGAGTTAAGCAGAGACTTACTAGTCCATCTATACTTTGGGGGAACAAGGAACTATCCCCCCACTACAAGAAACCCTTAAAACATTTATAATGATGACAAAAGGCAATGTTAAAAGTAACTCTAATAATTTTATTTAATCAACTTAATGTTTTAGGGGGCCCTTTTAGAAGAAAGAAGGGAAACATACAGACAACATACAGAGTCCATAGAAATAACTTAGACAACCTACAAAGAGCTTCAGAACCTAGCTAACTGCATCTGAGTATCAGTGTGCAGTGTCATAACCTCAAATACATTCTCAAATCTTATAAATTAGTGTTATGAAATATTATTGAGGTGATATATACCTGATATGGCAACCCACATTTAAACACTTGAAGAGAAATAGACTTTTAAGCCGGTATCTTGTCTATTAGGGAAAACTCTCAATTCAAACAACCTTATATTTTAAAGGTCATTCTATCAGCTGGTAATTTTTGAGTCATGATATGGTTTGGCTGTGTCCCCACCCAAATCTTATCTTGAATTGTAGCTCTCATAATCCCCAAGTGTCGTAGGATGGACCCGGTGGGAGGCAATTGAATTATGGTGGTGGTTACCCTCATGATGCTGTTCTCATGATAATAAGTGAGTTTTCACAAATTCTGATGGTTTCATAAGGGGCTTTTCCCCCTTTTACTCAGCACTTCTTGCTCCTGCCACCATGTGAAGAAGGATGTGTTTCCTTCCCCTTCCACCATGATTGTGTCGTAAGGACCCCCAGCCATGCCGAACTGTGAGTCAATTAAACCTCTTTCCTTTATAAATTACCTAGTCTCAGGTATGTCTTCATCAGCATGAAAACAAGCTAATACAGTAAATTGGTACTGAGTAGTGGAGAGCTGCTATAAAGATACCTGAAAATGGGCTAGTGACTTTGGAACTGGGTAACAGGCAGAGGTTGGAACAGTTTGGAAAGGCTCAGAAGAAGACAGGAAAATGTGGGAAAGTTTGGAACTTTCCAAAGACTTCAAGGGTTCTAAAGACAGAAACATGTGGGAAAGTTTGGTACTTCAGAGAGACTTGTTGAATGGCTTTGACCAAACTGCTGATAGTGATATGGACAATAAGGTCCAGACTGAGGAGGTCTCAGATCGAGATGAGGAACTTTTTGGGAACTAAAGTAAAGGTCATTTTTGCTATTTAAAGGGATTAGTGGCATTTTACCCCTTCCCTAGAGATCTGTGGAACTTTGAACTTACTTAAGGGAGATGATTTAGGATATCTGGTGGAATAAATTTCTAAGCAGCAAAGTGTTCAAGAGGAAGCAGAGCATAGAAGTTTGAAAAATTTGCAGCCTGACAATGTGATAGAAAAGAAACTCCATTTTCTGGAGAGAAATTCAAACACACTGCAGAAATTTGAATAAGTAATGAGGAGCCAAATATTAATCACCAAGACAATAGGAAAATGTCTCCAGGGCATGTCAGAGACCTTCAAAGCAGCCCCTCCCATTGCAGGCCTGAAGGCCTAGGAGAGAAAAAACGTTTCCTGGGCTGGCCCCAGGGACCTCCTGCTCTATGCAGCCTCAGAACATGGTGCCCTGCATCATAGCTGATTCAGCTCCAGCTGTAGCTAAAAGGTGCCAATGTACAGCTCAGGCCATTGCAAGCCCCTTGGTGGATTACATATGATTTGGGGACAGCAGGTACACAGAAGACAAGAATTGAGGTTTAAGAACCTCTGCCTTGATTTCAAAAGATGTATGTAGATACCTGTATGTGCAGGCAGAAGTTTGCTGCAGGGGAGAAGCCCTCATAAGAAGCCTCTGCTAGAGCACTGTGAAAGGGAAATGTGGGTTTGGAGCCCCCAGATAGAATCCCCACTGGGGCACTGCCTAGTGCAACTGTGAAAAGAAGACCAGATCAAGTGCTCTTTCTGGAGCTATTCTGTGTGAATAGAGGTATGGTGTCACCAGGTGTTAATAGAAAAACATAGTCTTTTACGCTCAAGGAATAGCCTAAAACCACTTTTCTCAGAATAAATAGCTTGTATAATAACATTTTCATGCCCATTTCTTCTCTTAAACCTCAAACACCATTCCTATCATATGTGATTTGAATTTTGAGGTGTTGATGTAATGTTCTAATAAATAAAATATCAATAAGGCTGCAATAATCATAGAACATTTTATTCACATGAGGCAGAAAAGATAATAATTAAATTTCCTTCAACCAACAGCATAAACGGCATTAAAAACCTTTGTAGAAACAACATATATATGTTTGATATTCCTAATTATAGGTTAGTAGGTTATTCATAATATTTAAGAATATAAAATTTTAAGGGTTTCACCAATTTTTAATAGTTTCATTTCCTAATTATATATATATATATAATTTTAAGACAGGGTTTTGTTCTATCGCCCAGGCTAGAGTACAGTGGCAAGATCACAGCAACTACAAAACTTCAAATTCTCTGGCTCATTCAATCCTCTTGCCTCAGTCTCCCAAGTAGCTGGGGCTACAGGTGTATGCCACCATACCCAGTTAACTTACATTTTGATTTTTAGTAGACCAGGTCTCACTGTGTTGCCCAGGCTTATCTTGAACTCCTGAGCTGAAATGATCCTCCTGCCTTGGCCTCCCAAAGTTCTGGGATTATAGACATGAGTCACTGTACCTGGCTTACTTAGCTATTCATAATATTATTTGTATGTTACTCACAAGTTGAATGCTTTTAAGAATTTCATAAACCAGAGACTTCATCTTAGAATAAGAAATTTTCAACTAATTGAAAAGCCCATGTAATGACCAATGTTATGCAACTTCCTAATAAGCTTACCATTTACCCAAGAGTATATGACAACCTGAGGAGTTAATTTGGCAGGAAAATTTCTTCATCCATATGATTCCACATGACCTTTAACCTAATCCCTGGAGAAAGTTGGAATTGAAAAATAAGTTTAGGAAGAAGTGGAATGAATTATGTTGGTTGAATGTTTGATTTCATGTATCACTGTTTGAGAGCTGAGAATTCCATCATTGGTGTAGGTGAAGGAGTTCATCTCACACTGTATTAAGGACCCATGTTTTCTATATGTTCAACTCTCACAAGCAAAAAAAGAGAACAGTTACATACTTTAGCGGAATGGTTTGTCAAGCAAGTGCCTGAGATTTGGACTTAGATATCCTGTGGTTTGAATTCGGGTCATGATATTTAGTAGTTGTACCTTATAAAATTCACTTCACTTCTCTGAATCTAATTTTGCTCATCTGTAAATTAGGATAAATGTCATAGAAAAATCAAAAGTAGTAAGGTGGACAATACATGCAAAATATTGACTGCATCTTCTGGCATATAGTAGGTACTCAGATATTTATCATGTCTAAAAGGGTAGTACAATGAGAATGACAAGAAGAAAACAGCAAGAGATGGTTAAAAGAGAAGGATTAGTTTTACATTCATAAATATATTTAAAACAATTAAAAAACTCACCTCTGTGAAAACGTAGAAACCTCATCTGTTGCCCAATAATTCATTAATCACTTGATTATTCAAACATTTTTAATATTTACCAAGTATTTGGCAGTGGGAAGTCACTGTGGCAGTTGCAAAGCTATATAAAACATGCGCCGAGGCCTTTAATGACTTTCTATTTAAATAGTAGAGATGAGACATTGTTAGCGTAACTATTAGCAAAGCCAAAAGAGACTACCACAAGAAATTCAATCATTTGAAACACAGTATTCTATGATCAAGTTATTTTAGAAAAAAATTCACAGCACACTCTTCATCCACCCTAGCAAATTCAAAAATTGAAAATCCTCTCAGCATTCTGAGGATTCCGAGTAACCAATATCTATTTTATGGTTAGGAAATAAATGTATATTGTTGTGTGTGCTATCTTTCACCCCCACTCCCCACAACTAACTGCTATTGACAACCTATGAGAATATTGTTGCATGGAAACATTTTGTAAAATGTTTCTATAAATAAAGGTAGAAAGTAATAAACATAGGAAGAGGTCCGCAAAGTGGAGTACTACACTCACAAAGTGATGACGGAAGAAATTACTTCCCTCTAAGAAAAGCATCTGGGGCGAGGATTATGAAAAGAGCCTTATTAGAGAGAGACTTGAAGCTTGGTTAAGGACTGCAGGAGAAAAATCGGCTGGAGACATGTCAAAATTCAAAGAAGAGATGAGGTTTAGAGGATCTATGATGTCCAAGATAATAGATCTCTCATACATAGAAAAGGAATATGATTTATTTTGTGTGGTTCTCCAGCAGCAGCAAGGAGACAGATTTTTGAATAAATGTGAGGACATTCTGAGAAACAGAACAAGGTGTAAACGGAATAGGTAGTAGGTTTCTTGCCACTCTAAGTATTCCAGAGGATGCCAGACAATGAGATAAAGACACATACAGATTTCCATGCCAAATTATTGGTGAGATGAATAGATTCCTAATGATAATCAACACAAAGTCTGTCTTAATTCTGTGAGCTAAACGTTTATTCAGCTAGCTCTGACTTGCTGGTGAAGATTTTGAACGGAAAAAATATATATGATCTGAACTGTGTTTGGAGAGATGGAAGTTTTAGAAAAAGAAGAGTAGCAAGGAGATCACTTACAAAAATCATGTACAAGCACTCTTATCATCCCCTCTCTTCCACCAACAGAGACGCTATTCAAAGTCCTCCTCTTGCCTTCCTAAGGAAGAGCAGGCTTTCATCATAGAACTGCGATGAAGGATAGGCTTGAGTTCATTTACCTGGCCTTCAGAGAAATCCAGTCTGGAACTTACCAAGTGGTTAGTGAAGAGGTGAGTATTAGTATAGGATTTGTGACTGATACAACTTTTCCCTGTCACAAAACACTGATGTAATAAAAAACACTGATAAAGTTTATTAAAGGATGTTTCTCATTTTGCATAATATTTTGTAATAAAATCATATATGTAAATATGAAAAATGTGTAGGGAATTGAGAAGAACATTAACCATACAAAGTATACCTCTAAGTCTCTATGAATTCCATTTCCTTTTGTAAAATAAAAAAATGATAATCATATATTTCTTCATGATTACAGTTATATTGAGTGCCTACTAAGCACTAGGCATTATGCATGATACCTAGTATTTATTATTTATTTTACACTTCAAAATAGCAAAAAATTTTAAGGTTCACATGAGATTAAGCTAAAATTTGGATGTATTACTGCAAAACTTTTTTGACATGGCCTTGAGGGAATTATAAAACAATTGTAGAGAGATCCAAGATGGCAGATTAGCAACAGCTCAGGAATGTAGCTCCCAGTGAAAGCGCAGAGAGCGAGTGGACACTGCACTTTCAGACGAATTTTTGTTGCCCACAGACCGGGAGATTCCCAGCGGAGGAGCCACACAGGTCGCCAGCGTGACTTTTTTGGCCTGCGCGGCTGTTTTGCCGGGGCCCTGGTGCAGCGCTTCTCGGTGTGGAGTATACCGGACGGGATGCCCTGTGAGTCGGGCCCGACTGGTCACATCCCCACAAGGAGAACAGCAATTGGAAACGCTGAGGACTGAGAGTTTCACAGCAAGCACAGCTGAACCAGGAAGGTCCAGCTATGTGGGAAAGGGGCGTCCGCCAAAGGAAAACTAAGAAACAGAAAAAACTTCATCACCGGGCAGAGACAGATCCAAGATGGCAGATTAGCAACAGCTCGGGATTTTAGCTCCCAGTGAAAGTGCAGAGAGCGAGTGGACGCCACAATTTCAGATGAATTTCTGTTGCCCACGAACTGGGAGCTACCCAGTGGAGGAGCCACACGGGTCGCCAGCATAACTCTTTTGGCCGGAGTGGCGCGGCGCTTCTCGGTGCGGAGTATACGGGACTGGGTGCCCTTTGAGTCAGGCTTAGCTGGTCCCATCCCCACAAGGAGAACAGCAACTGGAAGCACTGAGGACTGAGAGATTCACAGTAAGCACAGCTGAACATGGGAAGGCCTAGCTCTGTGGGGAAAGGGCGTCCGCCGAAGGAAAACTAAGAAACAGAAAAAACTTCATCACCAACAAGCCAGACATCCACTCAGACCCAATCTGAAAGTCGGCAATTACAAAGACGACAGGTGGATAAATCCACAAAAATGGGAAGAAACCAGTACAAAAAGGCTGACAACACCCGAAATCAGAATGCCTCTCCTCCTACAAGGGATCGCAGCTCCTCATCAGCAAGAGAACAAGGCATGACGGAGAATGAGTGCAATGAACTGACAAAATCAGGCTTCAGAAGGTGGATAATAAGAAACTTCTGTGAGCTAAAAGAACATGTACTAACCCAATACAAAGAAACTAAGAACCTTGAAAGAAGATTTAACAAAATGCTAACGAGAATGGATAACTTAGAGAGGAACATGAATTGATGCAGCTGAAAAATACAATATGAGAACTTCGCGAAGCATGCACAAGTTTCAACAGC
>CAUYLG010020403.1:0-66726 GCA_963573385.1 Cacajao melanocephalus
CCGGGGCTAATTTTTTAATCCTTTTTATTTATCAGTTTTTTTTGGTTTTAAAATTTGTTTCAAATGCACTCAGTTAAATTTTTTTTTTTTTTTTTTTTTTTTTTTTTTTAGACAGAGTAAACCTCTGTTACCCAGGCTAGAGTATAATGGCATGATTTTGGCTCATTGCAACCTCTGCCCTGCAGGTTCAAGTGACTCTCCCACCTCAGTCTCCCAAGTAGCTGGGATTACAGGCACCTGTCACCACACTTGGCTATTTTTTTGGTATTTTTAGTAGTGATGGCGTTTCACCATGTTGGCTAGGCTGGTCTCGAACCCCTGGCCTCAAGTAATCTGCCCACCTCCGCCTCTGCCTCCCAAAGTGCTAGGATTACAGGTATGAGCCACCATGCCTGGCCCCAGCTAACATTCTTTTAAATATATTGAGTCCCTTTCTACCACTCATCTGGAATGGGTTCTCAATCCCAGTGAGGAATCCCAATAAATTCTGATTCTTAGTCTATTTTAAAAACACTAAGTATACACATAATTTGTAATAAAATTTTAAGTTGTAAATATAATGGATACATACTGTTACTTCTTAAAGATAAGACCATGACATTATAGAAGCTGCTGGTTTCTGCGCTTTTCTGGTTGCTTTCTCCATCTCTACCTCATCAGGTCCCCACATTGTGCAAAGACTTCTCCTCTTTGTCCCCTTGGCACACACACTCACATAAGAATCAGCTGAAAGAACAGTTTATCAGGTACTTTTCCTCTTAAAACCTAATATCAGAGGAAAGTGGATTTTAATTATTATTATTATTATTATTTTGAGATGGAGTCTCGCTCTGTTGCCCAGGCTGGAGTGCAGTGACATGATCTCAGCTCACTGCAACCTTCACCTCCCGGGTTCAAGCAATCCTCCTGCTTCAGCCCCCCTACTAGTACCTGGGATTACAGGCACACACCACTGTGCCCAGCTAATTTTTGTATTTTTAGTAGAGATGGGGTTTCACCATGCTGGCCAGACTGGTCTCAAACTCCTGACCTCAGGTGATCCACCTGCCTCTGCCTCCCAAAGTGCTGGGATTACAGGCATGAGCCACCGCACCTGGCCATGGATTTTAATTATTGATGATGCATATAGAGTTTTAGTGTCATGCATTTTCTTCTGAGTTACAGAATTCTCTGGAGGATATGTCACAATACCTTTGTGTGTAGTTGCCAGGAAGGAATTAACCTGTAAACCCCTGGGATGATTGAATTGTGGGTCTCCTAAAATGCAATCTAGCTAAGACTTCTGCCTGTGATCTTGCCTGTGTTTCCTTTTGTTGGTGTTTAGGTGCAGTGCTTTCTATTCCATATGGCTACTTAGTAAGCAATCTCTTTTTGATAGCCTGTACCTCTGTGATTCAATTTTTGTTGTCTTTTTTTTCTTTAATTGCATGGTATAGTAAATATGAACTTGTATCATTAGAATAATGTGCATATATTCACACAGAAGGTGGGGATTATGAACCTTGTCTTAAAAATTTAGTGAGGGGAAATGAGGACTTTACCCTCTCACACCTGGCACATCAGCTGCAGCAGTTTCATCATAAGGTCTGTGGTCTGCATGCACAAAACAGAGTGGGATTAAGTAAAATGCCTCTGGACAGGTAGAAAGGTGGAAGCCCTCTATTTCTGGCACCTCTCTGAAGATCAGGATGCTACAAGATCTGCGGAGAGACTTCTCAGCATTAGCCAGGTTGACCTGGCAAGAGCAAGGGAATTGTTTATGTTGGCTGCCTGCTCCCCTAATATCCATTTTAGGATTAAAATAAACCTTAGTAAGTCTGTTTCAGAGCATTTTGGATACCCCTTGAAATATTTCCAAACCTATCTGTAAGTTTTCTTCGAGTGTAATTTTAAAGTAATATGTATCATCACGCAGAAGGCTTTTCGGTTCTGATCTAACTTTTCTGATGCCATGATTATAGTTTTATTCTGCCTCATCACCAAGCCTAAATTGATAGTAGCTAGTGGTACTTTGCTACCCATAAATTTTGAGCTGTGTTGCAAGCACATAGAAAATGAGATGCTGGGCATAAGCAAGAAAGTGAGAACCTCAGCCTGGTTACTGCTAATGGAAGGCTGGGCCTGCCATCCTGGCTTGTGGTTGATTTGGAGCATATAAGGTGGTGCTGGTCCTTCACCAGGCCACTCATGTAGTTTATCTATGGTCTCCTATCTGTCTCCTCCTCAAACCACAGCATTGGCTGCTTGCTGATCAATTCTTCTGAGAAAGAAGCAAAACCTCCATGAGAAAGGTAATAAATGCTAATGATTGATTTAGGGATTTGAGGTCACTGAGAAGCTGAGACACACAATTGCTTTGGTGAACTCTGAACTTACTCATTGTACCTCAAAGCAGGAGAGAGATGTTTTTAAAAAAGTCCCTTGCTTTTCATTTCGAACGTCATGTTTGAAACATGACTTTCCTATGGGTGATTGCAAAAGTACGTGTGTGGAGTGAATGTGTGTTGACAGGAGCCAAGAAAAAAAATCATACATATGATAGTGGCTTTTGTCTTGGGCTTGTCTCTGTATAGTTTTTATCCTCAGTGGGAAACATTTTTATAGAGAAAATTCCAGTTAGAGTGTTTTATGGATCTTTAGCCCTTTGCTTGTAGGTGTGTTGTCTCCCTCAGCTAACTACCAATTTCTTCTAACACTCACCTCACATCCACCACCACTACTGCCACCAAATATGATCTTAGTCACCTAAGGGTGTGCCACAGCCTAACCATTTTCTCCCTTGTCTATTTAATCTTTTCTTCTTTGCCTTTAGCATTGTTATTTCCCCAGATTATTGGCCCTCAATGGTCCAGAGTGGCATTCTTACCATTTCTGATAGTTCTTCACAGAGGGTCAGGAGTATAGCAAATACATGGCCAACATGAAACTTCTTTTCCTTTCTTTATAATTAGCTGCTTATTCATTCATTCAATGGACACGTACTGAACATGGACTGTGTATAAGGTACACAGCTCCCATCCTCAAGAGGATGTGCTCCTGGATATGCGCAGGAGGTGGGTAGGGTACAGCAGCACCATGTTAATACTGCAGAGTGAGTTTGAGGAGGCTAGGAGGAGTAAGTACAGTGTGTACCATAAGAATTTAGGATATAGAGTGATTGCATGGATAGGTAAGAAGATAGATAGGATTGATAGAATTCTAGGTAAGAGGATCATCATGAACAAAGGTTGGGAACTTCCCAGAGAATAGCTGTTTTCCTGGAACCATATAGAGTGCATAGGGGCAATGAGGGAGATAAGGCTGAAGGGGTGGGCTGTGGTATGTACAGAAGGCCTTACATATGTGGAGTTCACGCTTCCTAAGACACAGCTGGTTCATCAGGAGTGTTTGAGTATGACAGTAGCAATATTGGAGAAGGCCTTTCCTCTTTGGGTTATTCTTAGATTCCTAGCTCATGAATGCTGGCAGGGACATGTCTAACGCAGTCTCCACGTTATTGAGAGCAACATGAGTCCCTTGAAAGCTTACAGGGGGATTGACTTGGTCAAGGTCGGGATGTTGGATGTTTTTTCTCCCATGCAATATGGTGCTCATAGTATTGTGTTTGTTTGCACCCACTGGCGAACTTTAAGAGGCGCCACTGAGATCTTTATAAGGAGCCTTTTACTGAAAAGTCATTATACAAAAAAGATACTTACACACTCATGTTTGTAGCAGCACAATTTACAATTGCAAAAATATAAAACCAGTCCAAATGCCCATCAGTCAACGAGTGGATAAAGAAAATTTGGTGTCTATGTGTGTGTAGTATTCCACACCATAGAATACTACTTAGCCATAAAAAGGAGTGAAATAATGGCATTATTAAGAACCTGGGTGGAATCGGAGACCATTATTCTAAGTGAAGTAACTCAGGAATGGAAAACCAAACATCGTATGTTCTCACTGATAAATGGGAGCTAATCTATGAGGATGCAAAAGCATAAGAATGATACCATGGACTCTGGGGACTGGGGAGAAAGGGTGGGAGGGTGTGAGGGATAAAATACTACACATTGGGTACAGTGTACACTGCTTAGGTGATGGGTGCACCAAAATCTCAGAAATCACCACTAAAGAGTTTATTCATGTAACCAAACACCACTTGTTCCCCAAAAACCTATTGAAATTCTTTTAAAAAGTCTTTTTCTGAAAATGGATTATTTGTGTAATTTATATTGTATGAGCATTTTAACAAATTGATATTGTAGGTTTTGCACTTACACAGGGAGAGGCTTTGTATACAAAACAATGATTGCATTAGGATAAATTATGTTAAGAAAGGAGAAAAGGCATTAAAATGATCTTGGTACTGTTTGCCTTAAAATCAGGATTTTTTGTTAACTTTGACATACTGCATGTACGATTTGTTCTGGTAGCAACTGAACTTCATGAAATCACTGGTCATAGAAATGTAAGTTATCAGACTCTCATACTTGATCATCAGTGTACATTTTCATTAAAGCAATCACATTCCAATAAGGACCAGCAACAGCAGTTCACAGAATGCAGCTGCTCAGTTCATGTTTGAAGTGTTACTGAATCTTTGGGAACAGTCCCATGAAGTCGCAAGTTTCTGAATGAGGCTTGTATTCAGCCTAAACAATGACTAGCTTAACTGAACTTTTGCTTTTTTTCCAATACATTTACATTGTGATTTTTACAGCTTAGGCTGATAATGCTACAGTGGAAAGTATGGGGGAAATTTCTCTTTGGTCCCATTTAAAATCACCTCACAGTATTTACCTGATGTAGAAGTTGTATAAGTATTTCGTATCTGATAAGCTTAGAAAATACAGTTTCTAAGACCCAGAGAAGTGAAAAATGTGTTTTTTTTCTCAATGGAATAGTAAGCATTTACTCTGTGCCTGGTACTGTGCTAGACATTAGTAAAAGATGGCTCAGGCACTGTCCTTTTCTACATGTCCATTGCATTTTTACCCCAATGACTTGACAGTTGATTCTTAAAATTTGATTTTAGCAGGCAAAAGGCATTTTGTGTTTGAGTGGCTGCTCAAGGAAGGTAGTTTTTAAAACAACCACTGGGTGTCAGCAGAGGACTTAGAATTTCTTAATTCAGTAGGCCATCTTCATTGGGATTTTTCAAAGGCAGTCAACCTCCATGGGGCCACTTTCTCCCAAATATTAGTGTCAAACACTTTCACCTCAACACTGCATCACAATTGTTTATTTTTGCCTAATAAAAGTAGCACTAGTTCCTCAATCTCTTTCTGATTTAAAACTTTTAATTCTGTCTTTCACGGTGAAGGTTCTGCAGAGTATAGAGGCTGCCGGGGTGGGGAAGTGTCACCAAACTCTTGTTGTTTCTGCTGACCTTTCCCCCCATATAGGTAGAGCTCACCCTTACCTTATGCAGTGAAAGGTACAGGGACCATTCTTGGTCCTGCACAAACACAAAAAAACAATCTGATAATGGAGCACGAGGGTTCCAAATTACAGAAAGTATTTTCAGAGCATAAAGGAGAGAGGCCTAAGCATCTTCACTGGCCCAGCCATTTGGTTCATGGTATAGCATATACTTGGTGGTGCTCACAGACATTAGGAACAGTGTATTTATTGACAAGGGAAGCCTTGGCAAGGTGAGTATTGATTTGTATCATACCAATTCTCTCCATTTTTCTTATCTTGACTCCTCACTTGAGTGAGCAAACTAGACAGGGCATTTGTTATGAGATATTAGGCTCTAGGATGGGCCCAAACAGGGGATGGTCTTTCTTGAACACCCAGATTTCTTTCAAGCTTCATGCAGTATCAGAAGTGGTAGCAGTTAGAAGGCTGTCAGTTTGAGTCACTAATCTATTGGTGACCTGAAAGACCAACTTGGGATTTGGTTAGAGACATAAAGCAACCCTAATGGCTTTAGCAGCTAAAGCTGCCAGGGTGTATGGCCTGCAGGGGGTGGAGAGTTAGGCATAGCATGCAGCCTGGAATCTATCCCATAAAGTAAGGGCCTGATTGATGCAGGGTTCTAGTTTAGACATGCTGTAGGGATTTCCTTTGGACTGATCAGTGGGATTTGGCAAATCGCATTACAGCTAATTCCAGGAACTATGCGGATTCTTCTGTTGCTTTATATTGAATAAAGTATTAAGACAGCACATCAATAGGTATTCAAAAATATTTGGAATATTTTGTTTTTGTGGAAATTTCTGTAATAATAATCAAACAGAATCACTCTGTTCCTGAAAACATTGTGCAGGATGTCCATAAAATATACTGTGTACACATATGCCATCAAAGAGGGCAACTGTCATTCTTCCTGGGGTTATTCCTAGCTTGGTGTCAGATAGCAGCTGGGGGAAGAAGGCTCTCAGACCTGTTGTATGATGTGCTTTGTTAACTGCTTTTTAAAAAAGAAGTTCTTTATTGTTGGCTTGACTTCTAATTAATGCAATAATTGCATATGGGATTATATAAGGGACATGCTTATTGGGGAAACAAAAAATAGGTGTCTTTATGATGATTTTAGTTAACACTCTCTGACATTTCTCATTGCTCAGGGAATCTTACAGCAAGTATGATCTTGTTCATGGAAACTTGAGTCTTCAAATTTGGCCACATTGCTCTGTGCTGATTCTCACCTTTCTCGGTAATAGCTTCACACTCTCCTCTCCCTCTTTCAGATCACTGGGGTGATCCTGCTGGCTGTCGGAGTCTGGGGCAAACTTACTCTGGGCACCTATATCTCCCTTATTGCCGAGAACTCCACAAATGCTCCCTATGTGCTCATCGGAACTGGCACCACTATTGTCGTCTTTGGCCTGTTTGGATGCTTTGCTACATGCCGCGGTAGCCCATGGATGCTGAAACTGGTGAGTATGTCACAACATGCTTTCTCAATTATATTTTTTTAAAAATATAAATTACATGGAGGTGAAGTGGTTTGTCTTGAGGTCACAGACAAGACCTTAACATTCACTGATTCTAATTTCAGTCCAGACTTTCCTAATGCATCCTTTAATCCCCTAGAGATAAAAACAATCCCAATCACAGCCTGGCACCCTAAATCTAGTCCCAGTAGAGATGATGGGTAAATGATGACAAAACAGTGCCCAATGATTGCAGTAGTCCATTTGTATCCTCATGACAAGATGTCCTGTTTCAGTTTTGAACTCTGTCCTAGAAGTTTCCTTAAGCATGTTACATGCAGCTTTGGTGGGCAAGGCAGCATCCTGAACATAAGCTGACTTTCACCTCCAAGTTCCTATTGGAGAAATGCTTTCTACCTCCTTGAACCTGGCGATGCATGGATGCATGTGTGTGGTCTTCTCTGAACCTGCACTCCCTGGCTCAGTGCTATGAGAGTTGAGCTAAGCCAGAGCCTGCTACCCAGAGGACTGATGCAGTGTCAAGTGTTGGCTACCAGGACCAGGGAAGGGTGCATACTCACATAGGACAGATAAAGCAGTGATGCTTCCCAGAGTGTAAGGGCAGACTATTGAAAGGCTATTACTGTGATTTTTAACTTGTAGGTATACCAGTTACCTAATTTCTACTCACTGTTCATGTTCTTCATTGATGGAGATTAATGTTAAAGGATTTTATAGATAAAAATTAGCAAAGACCTCTCCTCAAATGAAAATTTTGTTTAAAATAATTTATTTCTGGCAACTCACTCCATGAAGAGGGAAGCAGAGATTCCATCAGGGCCATGTTGCCTATTCCTGTGTAGCCCTAGGTTGTAGTAACATTTAATACCATCTAGTGACGTATGTGAGTGTGAGAGTGATTCACTCCAAAGGATCCGTCTTCCCAACTGGCATTGGGCAGTCAGTCTCTGTTGGCAACCTCATAGAAGTGGTGCTTGACTTGGCCACTTTTTATCCTGCAGACCATACAGGAGGCTGATGCCTCAGCCACTACTGATTCTTCAGGTTGGTGGGCAAGCCATAATGAGGCCCATCCTGAGGCACTTCTGCTGCTGTCACCTGACACTCTATTCTAACATGTTGAGTCCACCTTCTAGTACTTCTCATAAGCACTAGGGTTTCTTTTGGTCTAGTGCCGTGGTCCTCAACTCTGGATACATGATTATGTCACCTGGGCAGCCATTTGCAAACACTTTTGCCAGCATCCCACCTCTAGCTGATGGAAGTAGACTCCCCGGTGGTGGTGAGGCCCTGGCATCTTATTTTCTAAAAAGCTCTCCAGAGGATTCTATCGTGTAGCCAGTATTGAGAACCTTTTCTTTAGCACAATGAGTAGCAAGGGGAGAATTAACTTCAAAAGCATAGAAAAGAAAAATTTCTAAAAAAAACCATCCACTCAAACAAGAAGGGAAGAGATGTGTTGAGACCTGACTGATTCCAACTAACTGACTTAAGTTTTTAGTGGCAAGAATGTAACCTCCCTGGACCTTTGTTTCCAATTGTGACAAAATAGAATTGGACTAAATTACAAAATAGAATTAGAGTAAATTATCAAATACTATGACCGGACAGGGGTGGGAGAGGGGATACTTTTATGTTCTAATTCTAAATTTGCCTGTGGGGCAGAAGTATCCCATAGCTGAGAATAATGTCATAAATAGGATATGTGTATGAACAATGGAACAGTTAGTTCTGGCCTCTTCTGGAGGTGGTCACACACTACACTACTGTTTTATTCTCCTGACACAATTTCACTGGCAGGTGAGCCTTTTGGGGAGTAGAGACATTTTTTGATTTTGGGCTTACTTTGGGTCTTTAAAAATATCTTTTAGATCAAATTTTAGATTCTACATATGTGTAAGATCATGCAGTTATTAGTCTTTTCTGTCCCTGGCTTATTTCACTTAATCCTCTAGATTCATTCATGTTGTCACAAGTGACAGGATTTCATTCTTGTTTATGGCCAAATAGTATCCCATTGTGTATAGATACATTGTATCCAGTGTGTATGGACACTTAGGTTGGCTATTGTCAATAGTGCTGCAATATACATGGGGGTGCAGATATCTCCTTGACATACTGGTTTCATTTCCTTTGGGTGTATACCCCACAATGGGATTGCTGGATCATATGGTAGTTCTATTTTTAATTTTTTGAGGAATCTCTACTCTGTTATCCGTAGTGGTTGTACTGATTTGCATTCCAATCAGCAGTGTATAAGAGTTCCACCTTTTCCACATCCTCATCAGCATTTATTATTTTTTTATCTAAAGACAGAGGAGGAGGGACGAGCAGAGATTGGCCAATGGGTACAAACTTAGAGTTAGTTAGGAAGAATTATCTGGTGTTTTATTGCACAGTAAGGTAACTATAGTTAACAATAATGTATTGTATATTTAACAATAGCTAGAAGAGAGGATTTAGAATATTCTCACCATGAAGAAATATTTTAGGTAATAGATACGCTAACTACCCTGATTTGATCATTACACAGAGTATGCATGTATCAAAACATTATACTGTACTCCATAGATATGTACAATTATATGTCAGTTAAAAATACAAATTTTAAAATATGATTTACTTCCTTTTATGTGATAGATGCTGTACTGGGTACGTATAACATTTTATTCTTCTCCTCACTACCACCATGTACTGTAGGTTGTATTTTCATGTTATGTGATAGGAACTTGGGGGTTTAGGTAACCTGCCCAAGTTCACACAGCTAAAGTATGGAAGGCTGGGATTTGAACCCTTGTATGTTTCCTTCCAAAGCTACGACTATTTCAACTCTAGTGCTTACATTTGGGAAAAAAGCTGTAACCCCTACCAACCTGTATTTAGTACAAGTTCTTCCCAGTAGGCTTTTGGCCAAGACCTTCTGTAGGTAAAGCAGCCATTCTCTGAAAGCTCCTAGAGGCAGAAAACTTGCCAGACACAGAAAACTGCTGATCGGGCTGATGAGAACGGAAGTCACTTGATTAACTGCCAGTCTAGAATTCTGCAGTCCTTACATAACCTCATTAATTGCCAAACAACTGAAAATAACTATGTCTACTTTATGAAAGCCTAGAGAAGGCTGCCTCTTTTCTAAGAGGTAGTCCATGACAAGATAGGATTCAAACCTAGGAGGACTTCTGACCACAGAGACAAATGTCCTTTCTTCCACCTGCCTGCTAACAGTTATTTTCCCACCCAATTTTCTGGAAAAATCTAGGCCTAGTGTGAGACTATCCCATCAGCAAAATGGGAGAGTCTCACATCAAACTGTGCTTTGAATTGCATTTTGTATGAAGTTGGGAGAGAAGTCATGTACATGGGGCATTCTTATAACTACATGTTTAGTATTTGAGTGGCTGTGCTTTGTAGAGAATTTTGTGAATATTTAGAAAGATATTGATATTTTAAGCCAATATTTCCTTTTTCCATATATGTGCCACTAGGTGAGAAAAATAATTTATGATTCTGCATACATATATGTACTTTATGAGACATGTGTATACTTTACAGGTAAGTAATGTGGCCACATGCAATCTATCCAAATTCCATAGCATCATTTAGGGCCATTGCAAATGTTCAAAATCATTATATTTTGTTTTGAGATGAGAAGAAGCAGATTGTAAGACATGTACTTGTAGGTAAGGAATCAATTTTTTTTTTACCTGCTTTCCAAAGTTACCCTTAATGTGTCATAAATACCATGTACTACCCTTGAACTTAGACATGCTTGCATGAGCAGGCACATATGAAAAACTTGGGAAGTACCCCCAGCATGAGATGAAAAGCACTAAAGATGTAAGATGCTTGCAAATGACATTATTGTAGTGTATTTACTTTTTGAAAGGCTATAAACTCCCTGCAGCATCCCAAACAAGAGAGGCAGGCAACCCCACAGGAAAGCTGCTGTGGCTACTGTGTCCAGTGATGACCACCAATCGGAAGAGGACTGTCCTCTTGCATGTGTTTGGCTTTCTGGACCCAAATGGGAGGGATAGAATTCCAAATAAAGCAGTTTTGTAACTGTTTCATCTGAGATGTGGTTAAGACAGCTGGAGGAGATTGCCCAGGCAGCAGGTTCTCATCCTGGCTGTGTTCACACACATGATGGGCTAGCGTTAAAAAGAAGACATTGGGCTGGTTCTTGTTTCTTCTGAAAGCAGAACCAATGCTAGTGAGTGGAAGTTAGAAGTAGGTAGACTTGTGGCCAAGGGATAGGAAGTCTTTCCAACGATTGGAACAGTTTCAAAATGAAATCAGCCGCAGGGAGTTGGCTTGCAGACCATTGTAGGAAGGTGGTAAGAAAGGACCCCCAGACAGGGCAGAATGTGTCCTGTGACCTTCAGAGCAGTTTGGTTTTTTTCTAGCTCAAAGATTCTAGTGTAACAAAGAGTGGATATTTTAGTTGTGAAAGTTCCTTCCAGGTTTCTCCAGGTGAGCCAAGCTGACAGGCACAATGCCAGTCTCTCAATGAATTCTCCCCAGCCTGTGTACTCCAAAACACATATGCATATTAAACACACATTCCTAGATTGAGACTTAATGTGGGGAAATTTAGAGAAGAATGTTTCATACTTTCTCTAAACTTTGTCTAGGGAGTGTGAGGACTTGTCTAATTCCCACTGATTGAAAGTAACCTACCCTGAAGAAGCCCTCTTCTTAATCCTGATGTATCTGACTTTGTCCTTGTGTGCTTAATTTTCAGTATGCCATGTTTCTGTCCCTGGTGTTTCTGGCTGAGCTCGTAGCTGGCATTTCAGGGTTTGTGTTTCGTCATGAGGTGAGTATACACAAAGTGCAGAACTCAGTGAAGGGGTGTTTGGGAGAAGGATTCTTGAAACCTCTTGAAATGTGTAAAAAGTATATATAGGCTAGCTAGTTTCTTCAGTAGTATTGCTATTTTCCAAATATCATGTCACATGACCTGAAATTTTCATGAAGTTCTAAATGTAGGAATTCCACCAAGCTTGAAACCTTCATTGTTGATCTTCACTGTGTTTCTCTATGTAGCCACTGCATAAAATGATTCTCTCCCCAGTTTTAAAGCAGTGACTTTCAATATGGACTAAATACTCCTTTAAAAATAGCTGCTTCAGGCTGGGAATGGTGACTCATATCTGCAATACCAGAGCTTTGCAAGATCTGGGGCAGGAGGATCTCTTGAGACCAGAAGTTCAAGAACAGCCTGGGCAACATAGTGAGAACCCCATCTCTAAAAAATAAAAAAATAAATTAGCTGGATGTGGTGGCTTGCACCTATAGTCCCAGCTACTTAGGAGGCTGAGGAGGGAGGATCACTTGAGCTTGGGAAGTCAAGGCTGCAGGGAGGTAATGTCACACCACTGCACTCCAGCCTGGGTAAGAGAGTGAGACTCTGTCTCTATTTTTCTTTTTTAAATAGCTACTTTAATAAGGCACAAGTGTTTATCTGTATAACAAGATTTCTAAGACTATAAAGGCAAGCCAAACTACTTGTCTTGCTGCCTCAAAATTTTATCATTGTACTCCATAAAGAATAGTAAAGCCAGAAGTAGACACACATGTGTTAAAAAGAAAAAAAGATAGAGGAGGAAAACATAGAAAGTGTTACTGTGGGTCTCGAAAGTCTTGCATTATCTATTCCCAGGCCCTGTTTTTTTTTATTTTTAATTTTAGTTTTTCATTAACACATCTTGCTGCACACTTAAAGGTCCCACTTTTGGGCTTGGCCAAGTTCAGTCCCCCTGAGCTTGCCTGTGTGCTCTCTGCTCCCTTCACTTTTGCCTTGTTTTTCCCTATTACCAGAGACAGTATCCCAGATGCCAAAGCTGACTCCCAGAACCCAGTTTGTATGGGTGCTGCATCTGGAATTAGGACCCCATTCGTAGTCTCTAGTGAAGTGACACCTCATGAAGTTTCAGCCTCAACATCCCTAAAAAGTGCCCCTTGTGTATGAATGAGCACCAGGAGCAGCCTGGCTTGCTCCTACCTGAGCCCTTGTGAACTTTCCTCTTGTTTGTTGCTGGGAGTGTGCTCTATGGAGGGGTTTTTCTCTTAATAGTGCTTGCTGCCTAGGGCCTGGAAATCCTCATCTACCTAGCCTCTTTCCATGTGAAACCCTAAGGGCTGTTTTGGGAGGAGGGTACAATGCCGCTCTGACCACCAGTGCTGGTCTTGAATTTGGCTAAACAGTCAAACTCACATGATGACAATAGGTCTCAGTGCCATTTAACAAAAGCAAAAAGATATAACAAAGGAAGCACAGCTTGCCTGCTAGGCAGCAGTGGGCTTGTTTCTCCACCATGAGTCCACGAAATGGTCCAGCGCCTATTCTGTGTACTCCCTCATCCTAAGAGACAGCTTAAGTGCAGTGAAATGAGATGACACAACTGGGTGTGGTAGCCACTTTAGCTTAGAAGCTACATGTAACTGGTGTCTCTACCTCTTGTAACTGACCCATGGACATAGTTTACAGCATTTTAGCAAAGAATATGCCTAGTTGGGAGAGTCACCATACTTAGCCCTAAGCTTCCCACCAAGTAATTATTGTCATTTGCTGTCCTCCCAATCTGGAGGCATTTCACCAATTGGGGGTCAGTTTTATCACATATTTGATGGCCTGGTAACACATCTGACACTTCACTTTCATAAGGTTTCCAGGGAAACAGAGCTAGAAAGTTACCCCAAAGTCAAATGTGTTCACAGAAAAGGTTTTGTTAACCTTCTTTTTTTTTTTTTTTTTTTTTTTTTGAGGCAGAGCCTTGCTCTATCACCAAGGCTGGAGTGCAGTGGCACAATCTCTGCTCACTGCAACCTCTGCCTCCCAGGTTCAAGCAATTCTCTTGACTCAGCTTCCCAAGTAGCTGGGATTACAGGTGCCTGCCACCATGCCTGGCTAATTTTTTTGTATTTTTAGTAGATATGGGGTTTCGCCATGTTAGCCAGGCTGGTCTCGAACTCCTGATCTCAAGTGATCTGCCCACTTCAGCCTTCCAAAGTGCTGTGATTACAGGCATGAGCCACCGTGCCCAGCAATCTTTTTAAGTTCTTGTCCTTTAGCCTCTTTTTTAAAAAAATTGGCCTCAAATTAAGACAGGTAAGTGAAAGTTGGTTTTGCCCCACTCCTATGGTAAAATGGGGATCAGCTTTTGACCAAAACATCAGTCATCCTGTCCACCAAAGTGGTTTGTCTTTTATGAGCCTCCTGTGTAAGAGCAGAGGAAGTTATAGAAGGATGGGCATTAATCAATTCAAAGAAAATAAGGAGAAAACTCATGCCTGAGGTTTGACAGCTCACCATTGTAGCCCTTTCAGAAATGGACTGGTCACTCCAGTAGGTCATTCAACAGGTCAAGCTTTCTCTGGATTGAGGCTGAGGGGAAAATTTTTTTAAATTCCTGAGCTTAAACCTCCCCCCTCCCCGTAAATGTTCTGAGCTTTTCCATCTCAAAAAATGGGGCATTGCCTCCCTGGCCTACATTTATACAGAGACTCTCAGAAGAGGCTATATTAGGGTAGAGTTTGGTAAGAATTGAAGTCAGTTTGGGCTGTGGTGGACTGCAATCACATTCCTCCTTGTCTTCCATAGATCAAAGACACCTTCCTGAGGACTTACACGGACGCTATGCAGAATTACAATGGCAATGATGAGAGGAGCCGGGCAGTGGACCATGTGCAGCGCAGCGTAAGTTCCAGAGGAGATAGGGGTGTGAACTATCTATGAGGTCTGGGCTTAGACTTATGGGCTGCCAGTGGGTTGGCCCAGTAGTTGATATTGGTTCCGTTCTTCAACTTTTAGTCCAGTTCCATTGCCAAGAGTTAACACCCAGTCCTTGTCCAAGCTCCAGTTATTCAGGTAATTAGTGTCAAGGAGGACCACTCCCTTGAGTGTGCCTTGCATCGGTAAGGGTTGCAGGTATGCCAAAAACAACTCATTTGCTCTTCAGATCTGGACCCTTGGGAAGGAGTTAGGCAGTGAATGTGTGACAACCTTGCTTAGAGTTGGCTCCCAGAGGCTGCCTTTCTGGAATCAATATCTTGAAGCTGGGTGGAGAGCTCAGGCAAGCTGTGTTCACTGGCTGGGGCAGTGGAGTGGGCGTATAGAGTGGACCTAGAAGAAACAGGATCTATTAGGTATGTGAAGGGCGTGAGCTGCCTCATGCTTTGCCGAGGATATGGGGGAAATAGAAGAGAGAGTTCCTGTCTGGGTGGCAGGTGCTGGTGCTTAAGCCTGAGTGCCCATCAGGAATCACTAAGGAGGCTTTTGCTTTGGGTTTTCTTGGTTTTGGTTTCTTCAGAAACAGTCTTTTTTGTTATTTATTTTAATAAAAGTTCCAACATGTACAGAAAAGTCTCGAGAATACTACAAGGAACTGAATAATCAGATTTACCAATTAGTTATATTTTTGCCCCATTTGCTTTAATGTTCTCTATATTGGGGTTGGCAAACCTCTTCTGTAAAGGGTCAAATAGTAAAGGCTGGGCACTGTGGTTCACACCTGTAATCCTAGCACTTTTGGAGGCCAAGGTGGGTGGATTGCCTGAGCTCAGGAGATCGAGACCACCCTGGGCAACATGATGGAACTCTGTCTCTACTAAAATACACACACACACACACACACACACACACACACACAAATTTGCTGGGTGTGACAGTGTGCCCCTGTAATCCCAGCTACTCAGGAGGCTGAGACAGGACAATCTCTTGAATCCGGGAGGCAGAGGTTGCAGTGAGCCAAGATCGCACCACTGTACTCCAGCCTGGGTGACAGAGCAAGACTCTGTCTCGAAAAAAAAAAAAAGGAATACATAATAAATATTTAGGCTTTGTGGGCCATACACTCTGTCACAACTACTCATCTCTGCGCCACCGTGGCACAAAAGCAGCCACAGATAGTATGTGAACATATAGTTGTGGCTGTGTCCCAGTAAAACTTTATTTACAAAAACAGTCAGTTCCTGGGCTATAGTTTACCAACATCAGCTCTCCCTTTCTGTATGTGCATTTAATTAAAAAAAAAAAGAACTATTTATTTACTTATTAGAAGAGATCCCAGTGGAGAGTTTTTGAAACTATTTGCCTCAATTCACCAATCACCCAACAGTCCTGATTTAGTGGATGAATACATCTATATCAATAGGTGATTCTGAGTGGGACACAGAAGCACTGCTTTGCTTTGTGGAGGTGCTAAGAAAGCCAATGCAATATATAATCTAGGACTTCCTTTTTGGAGTTCAAACAAACATCAAAATGAGTATAATAGTTATTGGAGCTTCCATTCATCTTGACTCACCAAAGCTGCACATGTTGTCTTAAGCTTTAGCGCGTGTTTCTCTTGTAAAAGTTACAAGGCAGTGATTGAGGAGACCACATTGTCTTTGATCTGCTACTTTTTAATTCTTTTCCTTTCCCTGTTAATAGCTGAGCTGCTGTGGCGTGCAGAACTACACCAACTGGAGCACCAGCCCCTACTTCCTGGAGCATGGCATCCCCCCCAGCTGCTGCATGAATGAAACCGATTGTAATCCCCAGGATCTACACAATCTGACTGTGGCCGCCACCAAAGTTAACCAGAAGGTACCTGCTTTCTCCTAGCCCTGATAGGACCACTGGTGAATGTTTGGGAGGGCTTTTTCGTTTCTGTTGAAATTTTGGCAAATAAATTTGAAATGGGAGTCAACGAAAAGAGAATCTTACTTTGTGGTTCCTTGATTGCCTGGGAGAGGCACTTGAGGCTGCTCACTTCTAAAAGAGAAAGCTGTGAGTGCCTCAGATCAGCCTTGTCTTTCTCTCCCACAGCGAGGATCTACCAGGGATAGTCAGGAAGGTTTAGCAAGTCGTTTCTGTTAACCCTGATGCTTATGTCAGATAGCGAATGTTGGCTTTCTTCTTTTGGGTGTCGGTCTTCTGCTTAATATGCCATCTAAACATGAAATTGTTTGCAGCTGAGTGTCATACTTTGGCAGCAAGAGGGCAGTGGAGTTGACAGACAGCATCTACTTCTGCTAGGAGGGTGGCCTTTATTTTAGGGAGTTCACTGCCATAGGAAAAGAAATCAGCAACTCTGATTCAATTCACTGTCAACCTCCTGACTGCCAAAGAAATTAGAGAAAAGCAAAAAGAGGACTAAATGAAATTTAAAAGTTAGCAGAGAGTGGAAATGAGGGAAATGAAGTGTTAATAGAGAAGAGGAAAATCAATTCTGTATTCCACTTTACAGAGAATAAAATGAAGACATGATGTAACTGTATGTGAAGACTATCTACATTCTTAAATGTTTAGAGAAATACCACGTATAAAATATATTTTGGTAAACAAAAGGGAGGAAAAAACCTACTATTATGTTTACTTTCTGTTATTCAGTCATGGGGTAAATCTTTTCTTGCTAAGATAAAATTCTATTCTTATGATGCCTTCAAAACTCTATGTAATCTGTACCAACTACTGAATAATTCAGAGAGAAAAGATAGTAAGATTCAGTACTGACAGCTTCTTGTCTAAGTTAAAAGGACATCTGTTTCTATTGGAATTTTCTTATGGACCCAAACATTGAGGCTTCCTTCATCTCTTACTAGTTAATAAGGTTACTTCTGGCTTCTTCATGGACATCCCCACTGAGCACCCATATGTGTCATTATGCTTCCATTTTATGAAGTGCTAAGCATACTTGGCATGTGGTAGACACTCCAATTTATGGAAGGCAAGAAGTGCTCTATGGCAGCGAGATAGCTGATATAACAGAGCCTAAGAAGGTCGTTCATGAAAGCAGTACCAAAGTCTTTTTTTTTTTCCCACTCATACTTCCTCTTCTTTTGTGAAAATTGAGAATCCAGAAGTCAGGAGCACAGGGTCTGGTGTCAGGCTCCAGTAGAAATTCTGACTCAGCCACTTGTTGGTTATATGATCTCGGTCAAGTGACTTAACTTTTCTCAGTCTTGCTTTTCTCATCTGTAAAATGGGAATAATAATAGTAAATGCTCCTTGGGCTTGATTTGAAGATTTAATGAGATAAAGTATCAAAAGCACAGTGCCTGGTGCAGGTTATGGCACAGATGTGATACATATTAACTGTAATATAAATGATGGTGGTGAAATTTGTCTTCTATATCACATGGAGTCTTTTATTGAAATGATGCAGGATTTTCTTATAGGGAGGATCTTTTGTTAGTATCTAAAAAAAGTTTGGAGACATATCCTATAGTGCATCTATAATCCTTACAATTATTTCCAGAAAGAGAGATAGGGTAGCATTTTTTCATTTCATCGATAAACTTACACATTGACCTCACTTTCCACCTCCCTACTACAATCCAACTTTATATTTTCCTGGCCACCTCAAATACTTAGAAGATCTGCTTAACTTCTCTCTTACTTACCTTATAGCCTCCAACCTGGCTCCCTCAGAGAAAAAAAACTGAATGAAAACTAAAATTTGTCTACTGAGTTTCATTAGACATTCTTATTTAATGCCCACCCAAACTTATGAGACAAATAACTTCTCCTTGCTAAATCTCAGACACCTAATCTACACAAGGTGAGAGGTGGGAATGGGGTAATAGTTGATGCTCATAAATGTTACCCCTCCTCCCAGTGATTCCTTCCCCTAGGAGGCTTAACTACTGACACATTCTAGTTATATGGAATCCTGTCATTTAGAATAAATGGCTCATCCCTGTAGATCCTTTAGTGTCTTGAACCCTGTACTCTGATAGCACAGAAAGATGTTACTTGGCTCTTACCAGGAAGCCTGAGAGACCTGTCTTGTACAGATAACTGAGAGAAAATAGGAAGAAAGTATGAACAGTTAAATAGGATATTTGTTGTTTGGATTTGGGGACAGGTTTTATTTTGGTTTTGCTAGCAGGATGATGAAATGTCTGCAGGCTCAGTTGGCTAATAGCATTGGCTGAAATCCTACTTCATAGGAATTCTTTGACAGTTTGTAAGAGCAAGAGGAATAGAGTTATTCTGCTTGGCAGCTACAGAGATACCTTTTCCTATAACCTGTCTGGGACTAGCCTTCTACTCCTAGTAGTTAAAGTCTGCCACTTGCAGATGTTTTCCATTGGTGACTGTTGATTTAGACCTGCTGAGAGGGCGAGCAAATGAACTGTTCTGATTATTTCCTAGGATACTTAGCAGGTCTGTGTAGATTTATCTCACAATTGACAACTAGACTTTCATATTAGGAAATTATGAGAGATTGTTGTGAGTAGATAAGATCATAGTTTAGGGAAGAATTTAAGGTTGAATGCAAACATGGCCAGTGGTTGTAGTATCAAAGCAGCTCCTACAGTAGGCAGATCTGTGCTGAGACCTGGAAAATGAACTTTAGAGTCCATGCAGTAAATAACAGAAAAATCCAGAGATGGAAAACATTTATTTTGACATTGGTCTCTTATTGTTTAAATAAAGACAAAAAAACAAAGTCACTTTTATCTTCTCATTTTAAGTAACCCTATTACTGATATGATTCATTAACTTGCTTTCTTATTTGGAGTAAAAAATAATGAGAAAACATTTCTTACAGAAGAGTGCTTCTCACCCTTTAATGGGCATGTGAAGCATCTGGATATCTGGTTAAAATTCATTAAAAATATGTCAAAAGGAATAACCCATGGATTTGGCAGATTCTGATTCAGCAGGTCTGGGGTGGGACCTCCAGTTCTGCACTTCTAACAAGCTCCTAGGTGGTGAAATACTGCTCATTCAAGAACCATACACTGAGGATCAAGGTGTAGAGAGAACTATTTTGGCACGGCTGTACTAATGCCAGGCAGTCATTTCCTTTTTCTGGTTTCTCCTGCTGGTTGGAGTGGCCTTACCAAAAATAATGTGACCAACTCTAAAATCTTCTAGAGTGGAGTAGAAATCATACTTTAGAAAATATATTCAGCTTAAGTGTAGAATTGAAGTGTGCAGAAAAAAACCAAATCTATGCCAAACTATTTTCCAGAATAAGAAAACAGCTCATTTTGCTCCTCTGGATTGTATTATCAGGCTTGTGTTTCTGTATTTTGGGATAACCTAACACTGGTGCTGATCTGGACCTCATTCCTTAGCCCCATCATCACTGCAGGGAGAAGATATGGTAATGATGGCCAGCCTGGCAAAATGCTGTCTTAGCTGCTACATTTTGGGAAAGTGTTAGAAAATCCACATCTCTCCCCATTTGGTCTTCTTCCTAACCCAAACTCTTCTCCCTTCTACTACCTTTTGAAAAACAGTGTGAGGCTGGGCATGGTGGCTCATGCTTGTAATCCCAGCACTTTGGGAAGCCGAGGTGGGCGGATCACCTGAAGTCAGGAGTTTGAGAACAACCTGGCCAATGTGGTGAAACCCTGTCAGTACTAAAAATACAAAAATTAGCCAGGTGTGGTGGCACACACCTGTAATCCTAGCTATTCAGGAGGCTGAGGCAGGAGAATCGCTTGAACCCTGGAGGCAGAGGTTGCAGTGAGCCGAGGTCACGCCACTGTACTCCAGCCTGGGTGACAGAGCAAGACTTTGTCTCAGTTAAAAAAAAAAAAGAAAAAAGAAAGAAAGAAAGAAAGTGTGATATATAGTGTCACTAGTGAAAGTGAAATCAGCAAGCTTCTACTATGGGGAATCAAATTTCAAAACTCCCCATGAGTGATAATGTATTTCCTTTCCCACTCCCACCCTGGCCTTCAAATTTGCGTCAGATAACTAAGGAGTATAGTTTGTCAATTGCATTGAAAACATGTGTCACACAAAGGGAACAATATACACTGGGTCCTATAGGAGGGTAGAGAGTGGGAGGAGGGGGAAGATAAGGAAAAATAACTAATGGGTACTAGGCTTAATACTTGGGTGACAAAATAATCTGTACAACAAACCCCCACGACACAAGTTTACCTATATAACAAACTTGCACATGTACCCCTGAACTTAAGTAACAAAAGACAACATGTCTCAAAGCACTACTTCTAAGTTAATGCACCTTTTTTTCTGCAAGCAGACTACGAATATATATAGTTATCACTTAATAGAAGACACAGCATGGGCATAATTTTTTACAAGCTATAAGAAATGTTAAATTGTTAAATTTGAACTTGAAAAGGGGAAACATGGTTGGGTTTTTTTTGGTTGTTGGTCTTCAAATTAAAACTTTATGTGCCATTCTTGATAAACAAGAACCAGCCTTAACCTGTTTATTATATTAATGTCTTTATTTTTTACATACTTTATACACTTAAGTTGAAGCCCTTTTCCAGAAAACTGGAAAAAGACCATGTCTTCCTAGCTGAATAAAGACTCTAGGCTGATTTTGCCAGTTTAAATAAATATACTTACAAAAACTCTCTGTCTTTCTGGAAAAGATGACCCTAGAACATAAGTTTTCCCTATTTAAAAAATTATAATGGTCTCATTAGGAAGAACCCTAAAACTCCATAAAGTTGGAAGATATCCAAACACTTCCCTCTAGCTAGATGATTTCAGTTTGTTTATTCAAGTTTTGTCATTCATCGTCAAAATGCTAGTAACTATGTTTATGATGCTGAGATTTCCTGTCTTTTCATCTTTTCAAGTCTACTTCTTTATCGCTATAGTGTTTGTTTCATAGATCTTACAGATTTCTTGCTAAATTTAGTCCTACTACAGAAACATTTGTCGATGAAATTGTGTCTGGGATTGGCTTTAAATGGGATGGGAGTCGGGGAGGTTCAAATGAAACAAGATTGACCAAATATTAATTCGTGATGTTAAGGGAAGGGTCATGTGTCTCTACACTTTTGTGTATGTTTAAAATGTTTTCTTATTTTTTTAAGTTTGAAAAGAATGCTAATAAATCCCTAGAGTGAGTTGCAATTGTATTTGCTGAATTAAGGTTGAAGTGTGTGTTGGGAGTGTTTTGAGTACACATAGCTTGAGTAAAAAGCTTAGCCTGAGTAAAAACATGTCTCCAAGACAGTGTTTTTCTTTTTTCAGGGTTGTTATGATCTGGTAACTAGTTTCATGGAGACTAACATGGGAATCATCGCTGGAGTGGCGTTTGGAATCGCATTCTCCCAGGTAGCCTACATAATTGTGCAGAGCCTGTCTAGCCTTTCCTCTGCCTCCCTCCCTGGCCTCCACATTCTCAGCCTACCTTCCTGTACTTTGGGAAAAGCTGATAGATGGGGTCAAAGCGCCTTGCTCATTAGTCCTCAGGTGATCTGTTTATTGATTTTTCTTTTTCAACTCAAATGAAGTTTTGTCATCAAGGGAATATCGGTTACAGTTCAACTAATGACTAGCTCCAGATAAGCAACTGGCTACTTCTGTAGGTCAAATGGAGGTTCACTGAATAACGTGCTGGCATAATTGAAGCATAAACAATGCAAAACATCAAATGGCTGATCTGGATTTGGGGGAAGCTTTTCCTGATTGATCTGACCATTTTTTGCTCTCTCTTAATTCCTGTGTATTATGGATGAGATCTTTCCCTTTAAAGAAAGCCTAAATTTAGCAAACTTCAGCTTGTGATCATTATTTTAATCTCTAGGTTTGACTGCTTGTAAGAGGTTTGACTATTCTTATTTGGTTTCTTAAGAGGAAACCAAATTTTGTGTATTAAATTTTATATCCCTTTATCTCTACCTACTGTCTAAAAATCAATGGGAGAAGTACTATGCCAATTAAGTAAACCACACACGCTTGAGGATAGAACAAGATTAAGCTAAATCTAAAATGTAGCGCACCTCCACCAGGCAGGGCATGGTCCCACAGGCTTCTGATCTCCCAGACAAATGATATATCCTTGCTAAAATGTTGCTTTGGGTAGAAGAATCGACATGTATAGTTAACAACCAAGAGCAAACTTTGTTTATGGTTTAACTCAGACTTTGTCCAGACCAACAGGTCGTTTTTCAAACAAAGCCCAATTAATGTTGTCTGAGTAATGTCTCCACAGCTCTCATTTCATTTTTTAAAATTTCTTTTTATTTAGGACCTGGTGTCTACAACAAACCACAACTCTAATTTCTGCATAGGCTGTCTCAGACTCTAATTACTTTTCCCCACCCATCTGTATCTCTGGCCCGCTGGCTTAGCAATGCAGATGCACTTTAATTTTATTCCAGTTTGTTCCTAAAACTTTCTAATTGAAATGTGAAATATACAGAAAGGTGCATAAATTATGTTTACAGCTTAGTAAGTTACCACAAAATGAACATAGCTGTGTAACCTTCACTTAGATTAAGGAATAGAACTTTAGTCTGATGGTTTACTTTTTATAAGTAGACAGCCTTAGAGAGGTAGAAGAGTTTTTCTTCCTAAGCAGTTACAATACCTGTGTGACATTTTATCTCACAAGAGCATGTGGGCTTAGCCAACACAAGTGTGTTTCTTGTTGCAATTTCAAAATTATCTTTTACCATGCTTCATTATTTTTTGTTTTTGTTTTACAGCTCATGAAGTGAATTAAACTCTCAACACTCCAACACATAGACAAACCAGAGTGGGGTCACAAACAATGCAAATTAACTCAGTCTCCAGAGACATTTGAAAAGCAATTGCTACTCTAAAATTTTTTCTAGTGGCTATAATATTTCAATAATAATACTCAGTAACATCAGTCTAATGACCGAGGGACATTTTAGAGGATCCCCAAACCCTGGTGACTGATGCAAATGTGCAGGATGCACTTGACAGCCTTGAACATCCTGTTTACTTAACACATGCATGCGTAGCATCACACTGTTAACATCAAAAGGGTAGTCTTGTGTTTGGCATTCAGGAGGCCTGTCCCATTGGAGAAAAAAAATATTGCTGAAGTCTCCCCTAATAGCTATCCTAGAACCATAAAGGGACATTATGCTGATCCTGTACGTGAGGAGAAGAGAGCCTCAAAGAACCTGGAATCTCATGAATGAAACACCTTACCATCCAAGAATATTCCCATGTGGTTATGAGTGTATGTGTGGTATCAGGAGGATCCTATTTTCATTAGTGAGATAAATCAAATGAATCCTTCTCCAAGTAATGAATCTGATTAACACCTGTCTTCTACTCTTCTGTCACACATTCCAATGAAGAAATTTATGATTAGACAAATAGTTATCTGGCCTGATAAGCATTAATCTCTCTGTGCTACCTTAAAGAAATATGTGATTCGTGAATTGTTGAATATGCCCTGTGACCCTCTAGGGCAGTAAGAGGGGCTTTGGCCTTAAGGAACCTCAACTCTGAAACTCTCTGCAGTGAGTTTAGGTCTCATCAAGGTACCACATGGTTGTTGGGGTAATAAAACACAAAGCCCAGTGGCATCACACCACAGTGCCGGTACTGCTCACCCTTGTGGCCAGGCAGGACCAGCAGGGCGGAGACTTGAGACCTGCTCCCAGGTTCAGGCAAGGAGAGGGATGGCTATGGCTGGCATTTACCAGCCAGATGCACCAAGAACTGCAGCTATTTATGGTGCCATCAAACTCAGGGTTCCTGAAAGCTGAAGTTGGCTTCCAGACGTCCATAGATCCAGGGCATCCTTGGGACAATGGTGGCCATTTACCAGATGCCTGTTCAAAGAGAACCAGCCCTATTGATCCTGGTCAGTGACCTAGAACCAGACCTTTAGCTACACGTGTTCAGAAATTTTAGAGCCGATGTCATTTCAAAATTTAGCAAATGTTGGCTGATATTGATGAACCAATTGTGTTGCCCTATTCCTTAGCCTTCCCATAATAAAGAAGGCTCTGCTAAGTAGAGGCCACAGAAAGGACAAAGTGGGTAGGAAAGAACAGAGCCCTCTCTCTTTCTCTCTCTCCCCCCCTCGCCCCCCTCCCCGCCCCGCCTTTCGTTCACTTGCCCTCGACCTTTTTCTTGCCTTTTGCTTTGCTTGCTCTTGTGACCTCCATGCTATCATCTGTTGGGAGAAACTGGTCATGCACATCTGTTGTCTCAGAGATTAAAGGTGGTATAAAGTATTAGGAAAACTAAGCTGGGTCTAGCCTTTTAATAGATTGGGCAGGAACTTTGTCCCCTGTTAGCTAACTTAGCTAATTGAAAGCTCTTGAATGCTGTTCTTGGACAGCAGCAGGGTTGTGTCAAGCATTGAACACTTCTCTCTATAAACTTCCATTGCCTTTGTCCTCTCAAGCTAAACCTCATTTGTCTGGACTTGACGGGCAGGGTCTGCTGCCTATATATGTATAGCAGGAGGTTGAGTGTGTTTAGTCGGGTACTACTTCACTGCATCTTTGGCAACTGCTCTTTCACTCGAGGGCTTGGGGAGAGAGAGAGAGAGACAGGGCATGCATGCACATCACCCCTGTCCTATCCCCACCCCCAATATGGCCTGGAAGCCAAAAGCCATGGGGTGCCTGGCATGGACATGTTTATTGTTCAATTTGTGACATTGTATATGTACATAGGCATGTGTGTGTGTGGTGGGGTAATGGGGTGTCCTCTGGACCTCTGTATTTAGTACTTCTGTGTCTAAGGTAAATAGACTCAGGGCTTTGCTAGACTTAGAACTTGTTGGGCTGGATTAATTCCCCATATCATGTAATATTATAGTCCTGAGTAAAGAAAGTAGAGCTGTTTTCCAGAAGGGGAGGGTTGAGTGACTTGCTTGAAGTTGGGCAGCTACTATAGATCCAAGATTATACTTCTGACCTCTTTACTTGGCCTGCTGTATTAACTTTTAAGGCCAGAGATCATCCTTTTTCCTGCCTCTGATAGCACCTGAAGGGAATTCATTTTGTGCTTTTATATCAAAAAGACTTAAGTCTGTGAAATTCAAAGGGAAAAGGTACGCATGAGAAAATACAGATCCTATTCCTACCCATCCATTTTCTGATCCTCACCCTCCTGTCTGGCCTCCTTCAGGGTCGAAATGCTGCTAAGATGATTCATTATGTGACAATCATTCTTTTCTTTTTAAGGGCCCTTGAGAAGACCTGTTTACCTTTTCTATGTAGAGGGTAGGACACGGTTGGGGCTATTCTTAGATAGGAAAAGAGGGTACAACCCAAGCTCTGAGAATTACCTGTGTAGCTTGGGGCGTATTCTTTAACCTCTCACAACCCTCAATTTTCTTATCTGGAAAACTGAGATTGTAATATTGTACAGGTTGAGGTACAGATTCAGTACAGGCCAGGTGTAGTGGCTCATGCCTGTAATCCCAGCACCTTGGGAGGCTCAGACAGGCAGATCATTTGAGCCCATATCTCAGCTGACAAATGTAGACATCTTAGGCCTGGTCAACATGGCAAAACCCCATCTCTATTAAAAATACAAAAATTAGCTGAGTGTGGTGGTGCATGCCTGTAATCTCAGCTATTCAGGAGGCTGAGGTAGGAGAATTGCTTCAACCTGGGAGGCAGAGGTTCCAGTAAGCCAAGATTGCACCACTGCACTCCAGCCTGGATATTCACTACAGTCAGCCCTCCATATCTGCAGTCAGCCCTCCGTATCTTCAGGTTCTGTATCCATGGATTCAACCAACTATGGATTGAAAATAACAATATGACAAAAAATAATACACATAAAAACAATATAGTATAGCAACTGTTTATATAGCATTTACATTGTATTAGGTATTATGAGTAATCTTGAGATGATTTAAAGTATAAAGGAAGTTGTGCATAGGTTATATGCAAATATTACACCATTTTGTATCAGAGACTTGAGCATCCTAGGATTTTGCTATCCTCAGGAGGTCCTGGAACCAATCTCCAGCAGATACTAAGGGATGACTGTAATTCATTCTACCCGAATGTGTTGTGTACCTCTGACACTTGTTTGATTTTCGACATTATCAAGTGTGTTCTGGTGTTGATCCTGGAAAATGGAATTTCTAACAAAAAGAGACAAGCTATGAGGTTCAAGGTTGTTGCACCCATATTTTAGTTTCTCGTTTGGCAGAATATTCTGGAGGTTACAGCCATGGTATCTTCAGCCACTTGGCAGTAAGTGTGTGAGACTTTGTATTTTATGGCACCAAATGATGTTGGCCAGAGTCTTGGTAGAAGATAGGACGAGTCCAATAAGATGATGATGTTTCCTTACCTGAAAGAGGTTATAGTTTGCATATTTCACAGCACAATTTTAATTTGAAAAAGGAAGATAAGAGATGAGAACTGGAACCTGCACAGGTAGGTTAAGAGCCAGGAAAATGGAGTTCAGGTGTTGTCCTGACCAACAGTGGGGCCTGAAGTGGCAGCAGGTGTTTCAACTGAAAGATAAGGGTGACTAGGTGGACTGGATGAGCAGTTCTCTGCCCTGGAAGGGTTGTTAAAACACCAGTTGCTGGGCCCCACCCCCCAGAGTATCTAATTCAGCAGGTCTGGGGTGAGATCTGAGAATGTGCATTTCTAAAAAGGTCCTAGGTGATTGTGATACTCTTGGTCATGGGGTCACACTTTTAGTGACACAGGTTATTCCCACCCCTGATCCAGCAAAACATGCCCTATTGTCTAAGGAGAAGGGGCTACCTTGGCCAAGAGAAAGCAGCCTCTAGACTCAAATGCACAATTGGGCTCCTCTCCAAAGAATGCTGATCCTCCAGATTCATGAGTGGGAATTTTCTAATGAACAGAACAAGATGTGCTTAAGGGTGTCTTGAGAGTATCACAGCCATCTTTATTAGATTCACTTGTGCCATAGTTTAGATCAAGGCACAAAGACAAGTGGAGGACTAGAATCTTCTGAGGAGGTGGAGGTACTATGTCATTGGTTGTCCTGAAGCCCCTAAAAAACTAGGAGGTGGGCCCTGGGTGTAGATGAGCCCACTTAGGCCTAAGATGTCTACATCGTTGAGAGACAGAATATAAAGCCCCACTTCCCCCATCCCCTCCTACCTTTTCACAAGCCATGGCTTTCTTACCTCACTGGTGAATGTATGTGGTCAAGAATAGTGTCTCTATTCTTGCCTCAAGGAAAGAACTATCATTTTGTCAGCCGGGTATCGCTGGGATATTATAGTATGCTGAGAAATCTTCCAAATGCATGTGCTATAGATTTGAATTAAATTTTAGCCTTTTAGTTAATATATCACTAAATCTGTGTTTCTTAGTTTTTTTATCACTCTCATAACATGAATAAATTTTAATACTCCTTCAGTGTCAAAAGTTGTTCTTCAATGGCCAGAGTGAGCTACAGCTGGAACATGATGGCCAGTTTGAGAACCTCCAGTTGACCCTGCAGTTAGACTCCCTACAGCTGAGATCCCATGGTTGAAATCAGGTTTTATCTTTTGCTCTAGGGCCCTTTCCCTATTTACATACAGAAACTTCTTTAAAAAATTATGTCTAGTGACATAATTTTTGGTGCCATAAAATTTGGTGCCATAAAATACACATATATCAAAAATCACATTATAGCCCATAAACATATAAAATTATTATCAATTATAAATTTAAAAAAAGATGTGGTTCAGTGACTTGAGAGTCTCAGTTTTGTTTTTCTCCCTGGCAACAGTTGATTGGCATGCTGCTGGCCTGCTGTCTGTCCCGGTTCATCACGGCCAATCAGTATGAGATGGTGTAAGGAGAAGGTAGGTGGCAGTGGGGAGTGTTTAATTTTGGGACACATACTACCCTTCAAATGTGCAGGAGTACTGCCTGGCCATTGAGCACCTGATCCTGGTGGCACTCGTCCATGTGCGGAAATCTCATTTCCGTGGTTGTGGGAAGGAGGTATAATTGGCTCTTTTGTGGAAAATGTGGAAATGCTTTTTTTCAGCTTGTTACCTTTCTTTTCAAGTCCTTATTATTGGTGAATCACTGACATGTTTTAATTTCTCTCTTAGTCTTTCAAGAACGACGGAATAAGAGACCTGTTTTAAAAAGGAACTACGTCAATCTTTGAAAGACTTCCAAAGAATGTTAGAGCACAGTACATAATACACCTGCCCTGCTCCTCCTATCCCTTAGCTCCCCACGTGCAACTGACACTCCTACCCAGTCTCTGCTCCACCTTTCAGCCCACGTCACGTGTAGTGTCCATTTTGTGAAGCCCTGTTGTGCCACAGAGTGTAGCCAGGTCCCCCTGCAGCTAGTCCTAGTGAACCTCACCCTGAGGCCCTGCATGGGCCAGCCCCTCCATCTGTACTTGGTCCAACTGCAACTCATCATCGGTGACTGGTTATCACACCATCGCTGGCCCCTATGGGCCCTGCATGTAGTGTGGGAGGCTCCTGTTAGCTCCTCACTGTGGTAAATGCCACACACCTTTAAGTAGATAAGCAGACGATAGTTATCTGTTCTTTTGACTTAATCTCATTTCGTTTGATTTTCCCTCTACTAAGGCTTTCCTACCTTCTTCAGGCTGCCTAAGACATGTAAAGAAACACATCGGTAATTGTCCGTGAGGAGAAAAAAAGCATGTGTCATGCATGAAGGAAACTGAGCTTTAGGTGGCCTCCTTGCTTGTTACATACCTGGGTATGTGTAAGCAGTTTAGTGCATCTTTGCCTCTCAGTTGAAACCTGTATAATCCTGTTACAAAGCTGTGTTGTTGCTTCTTGTGAAGGCCATGATATTTTGTTTTTCCCCAAATAATTGCTATTGTGTTATTTTACTACTTCTCTCTGTACTTTTTTCTTGCATTGACATTATAGACATTGAGGACCTCATCAGATCAATTTAAAAATGAGTGTGAAGGGGGAACAAGTCAAAATATTTTTAAAAGATCTTCAAAAATAATGCCTCTGTCTAGCATGCCAACAAGAATGCATTGATATTGTGAACATTTGTGATATGTGTATTAATAAATAGAGCAATTACAAACAGCTGTGTTCTGGTTCTGTTTTTTGGTTCTTATGAAAGTTTTTAAACACATTTCTATTCCGTCTTGCTCTTCAGAACATTGCAGGCAGGGGGACCTCACACACACTGACACACCTCTCCATGTGTGCTCCTACCCCACCAAAATAGCATCAGGTAGCAGAGGAGCTAAAGGGTTAGATTTTTAAAATTATTGTATGGACACTTCAGAAACTGTAACCATTTATCATGAACAGAATACATTGTTGTCTGCAGAAATAGAGCCTTCATATCATTTCAGGCCTCTGAAATCCTTGGGCCTGAAATTCATGAAATAAATACAAAGATTTCAGCTGAGTTTTTAAAATCTGGATTTCATTTTTTAAAAAAGGAAATGAGCCTCCATTCTTTCCTTCATCATTTCTAATGAGCATATATTCTTCCGTTTCCTCTTTGTTTTCTGGGTTGAATTGAAAAAACGCAATCTAGAGAAGAGATTACATCCTACGATTTAGCCATCGTAGTGCCCCAGTTTGTACTGAAGTATGGAATGCTTACACTTGATTTAAAGAGCATTTTACCAATAGGTGCAGTATATTATTTGCAATCAATCCATTTTTTTCCCTTCTTGATGAGTCATCCAAAAAACAAAAACCTAGTAAAAGCATAAATTGATCTGTTACCAAATGAGTGGATCTAAAAGGCTCCCTCTTCTCTACTGTACAACCTGTAATTATAATGGAGATGGGCTTTCTAACTATATGCATTTATTAGCCTGAACCTTGCATAGAGTAAAGCCTACTACAACATTGACAAAGGACACTGCTTAAACCTTCAGTTGTACCCTCTTCAAAAGGTCAGCAATTTAGTGAATAAAAGAGAGCTCTTCTATGGAAACATACGTAGCTCAGAATTTTTCGACAGTTCAGTTTCTAATTTCTATTTCATTATATATTGAAATGAGGCTTTTCTTTAAAATCCTAAATAGAGCCCAACCCATGGTTCATCTTTTTGCAAACTATGTGTTTATCGGTATACTTTGGTAAGAAATCTATAGACTTTCTAAATTAAATTCAGATCTCAGAATAACATACTTTTAATGTGAAACATTTGGACCAAGGTTGATTTTACTTTAAAACTATCAAGTGTTCATGTTTCAACTCTGAATGACTTGTTTGTAATGTCCTTTCCTCCTTCAAAGGAAACTTAAAAGACAGAAATTGAAATACTTTTTTGTTTTCTTTTTATTATCCTCTACCTCCCTTTGTTGAGGTATAATGATTACTTATGGTAAATAACACAAAATGTTAAGTGTACAACTTCAACTTGCACATATGTACAAACCAGTATAAACAACTGCCCAGATTATATACAGAATATTTCAGTACCCCTGAAGGTTCCCTTGTGTCCCTTTTCAGTCAGTAACCACATCCCTCTCACATCCCCTCAACCCTGCCCAGGAGTACCACTAATCTGAATGATACTCCCATATTTTCGTTATGTCTGTTTTTCAACTTCATATATATATAGAATCACAGAGTGTGGACTGCTTCATGTACCTTCTTTCACTCAACATTGTGTCTGCAAGAATTAGTTACATGATGTATGTAAACATAGTCTTGTCTTCATTGTCGTATAGGATTACATTGTACAAATATAGCACAGTATACTCATTCTGGACATTTGGGTTTTTTTATTTTTAATTGTTTTTTTAGGTTCTGGCTACTATGATAGAGCTACAGTGAGCATTATGGTATATGCTTTTTGGTGGACATAAATACACTTGTAGGATTGCTTGGAAGTAAGGTAGGTTTAGCATTAGAAAGTACTACCTAACATTCTCCCAAAGTGGTTATACTAATTTATTCTCCCATCAGCAATGTAAAAAAGATCTAATTGTTCCACATCCTCACCAACACTTGCTATTCTCAGTCTGTTTTATTTTAGCCATTCTACAGGTGCATAATGTTATCTAGATTTAATGTGCCTCACGCTTTCATTTTTTCATTGACCATTTTGATTTCCTCTTTTTGTAAGATGTTCAAATTTTTTGTGTATTTTAAAATCATTTGTCTTTATTGTTTTGTAGGAATCCTTTCTATATTCTGGATACAAGTCCTTTCTTGGATGTACGTATTGCAAATCTTTTCTCCCAGCCTGAGACTTGCCTTTTCAAGAACAGTGAGTTCTGGATTAACAATACATCTGGTTAGTGGTAGAAAAAATGACACAAATAATTCAAAATATTGAAAGTCCTTTCTTCGTAGCAAGAGCAATGTTTGATTCCACAGTGCTTTCACTATTTGTTGGTTGACTTTAGAAGGAGCTTTGCCTTTCATTTGTATTGTGCTTAATCTAATGTAATTAGTTTACATTTTCTACAAATATAAAGATTTACAGCTGGGAGAAGGAAATAATTAAAACACGTCATTAAAAATGTCAGGAGCCAGGCACAGCATCTCATGCCTGTAATCTGAGCTACTCAGAGGGCTAAGGCAGGAGGATCACTTGAGCCCAGGAGGTTGAGGCTGCAGTGAGCAATGATGGTGCCACTGTACTACAGCCTGGGTGACAGAAAAAGATCCTGTCTCAAAAGAAAAAAAGTAAAATGAAATAAAATGTTGGAGCATTTCCTAGCAATCAGACTCAGAAAAAAAAATACTGGGGGACAGGCTTAGGAATTTAGGTTTAAAGTAAGAAAATACATAAAACATAGGTTTTCTTGTTTACACACATTTAATTGTCAATGTTAAAAGCCTTTGAACAAAACTTAGGTAATAGATTTTTGAGATTATAAATCATAGCCCAGCACAGAGATTGTTGAGGTTTGGCCTGAGATTTTTTTTTTTTTTTTTTTTTTTTTGGTTAAAACTCCCCAGTTGATTCGAATGTCCAGGCAGAGTGGGAACCTCTGTACTAGAATCTGGCTTCAGCTTACCTTTTTCACCTTGTGCTCCATGTCTATCCTATTTATTCAAGATTGTTTTATCCCATTCTTTTACTCTCATTCTCCCTGTTTGACATGCCTTCTCCTAAGGTTTCCCATCTTCAAATACCATCTTTTCTGTGATATTCTTTTGATAACTCCAGTCTTAGCCTACTGTACCACCCGTCTTCTGTGCCCCACATTTTAAATCAAGTATTAATATTTTCCAGAATGTTGTCCATCTTTCCTGCTTTCAAGTTTATAAAGTTGTTATAGTAATGTCTTATTTTTGAAATTTTAATGACATCTAATTTTGTTCAATATTTTGTTCCTAGCATTATTTCTTTCTTTTCTTTTTTCCATTCATGCTGAAAATTTGTCTATTTTATGTATTTTCAAAGAACCAGCCTTTTGGTTTCATCCTTTCTATTGTTTGGTTTTTATTTCATTAATATCTGTTGTTCCTTCTGTTTTCTTTGGGTTTCCTTGGATTTTCTCTTTTGTCGATTCTTAGCTCATTAATATTTTTAATCATCTTTCCTAATAATTTCATGAAAGGCTGTAAATTCTCATCTAAGTACTACTTTAGCTGCATTTCAGTTTTAATTTGAAATTTTTGCTGTCTTTCAGACATTTTGCAGTTTCCATTATAATTTATTCATTGAACCACATAATGGGAATTTTTTTTTTAAGTTTCCAAATGTGGATTTTAGGACATTTTTGTTCAAAAAACTTGGTTTGTATAATAGATTCTTTATTTGTTGAGACTTGCTTTGTGCCTGGGTATGTGGGTAGTGTTTGTTCTGAGTGTGCTTGAAAGTATGTATCTTCTCTAATTGTTGGGTGCAGGATTAGGACAAGCCTGTGAATATATTCAAATAGTAAATTTCATGAACATTAGTAAATCATCTGTTCTTATGAATATTTATCTGTTTGATCTATCAGTTTTTAAGAATGATCCATTAAAATCCCCCACTATGATGGTGGATTCTATCAGTTTTGCTTTATATATTTTTAAGCTGTATTGTTAGGGACATGCAACTTCAAGATTATGTCTCATTGATGAATCGTTTCCTTTGTCATTATGGACTGGCTTTCTTTTTCCTCAATTATGATTTTTTTCTTTAACATTCATTTTTCTGATATTATAGTTATGATTATTTTCTTTTGACGAGTATTTGCCAAGAGTATCGTTCTGTATCTCTCTGGTTTCAGTCTGTAATATTTTTTAGACATGTCTAGACATGTCTCTTTCACAACACGTAACTGTATGATGTTTTCTTTTTCAGTCCAATCTGAGAAAGCTTTAACTGAAGAGCTTAGTTCAATTATGTGTTGTTATTACTGATGTTTTGGTTTTATTTCTACCATATTATTTTTTCTGTCTACTATTCATTTTCTTCCTATTTTTCTTCTTTTCTTCTTCTCTTGAATTATGATATGTTTATATTTCTTCTTTGGAAATTATAGATTATATTTTTATTGTTTTAGAGGCTGACGTTAATCTCTTAATGAATATTTGCATTTAAAATTAATCAGAATAAGAATTCTTGAGAAAGACAGGGATCTTTCTTCAAAATAACAAAAAGATCTTAGATTGTTTTAGTTCTTGTCACCACTCAATTTCTATATTTTTGTTGCCTGACATTTTATTTCTACCATCTCCACAAATGAATATTAACTATTAGTGGCTTTACAGTTTATTTACACTTATCTAAATGTGTACCATTCCCATCGCCCCCACCCCCCACCACCATTGCTTCTTGCCTCTTAATCTTCTGGGTTCAGGGACCTATATATGCTAAATAATCACAATTTGTACCAGAAAAGTATCATCAAAAGACAAAATTACAATAATTAAATTTAAAGATCTTCATTGGCTTTATTTGTGATTCTAGAATTGGGCAACACTTTGTTCCATGAAACAGAATCAGTGTTTTAATGAGATGAGCAGAAGGAGTTGGCTTTATAGACAGAGAAAGTCTGAAGAAAGCAGAGGCAAAGAATGAAGAGCACAGTAGTCCTTTCAAAGCTACTTTTCCTGTAAAGCAGGACAAGGAAACAGGGCAATAGAAAAATACTAGTTAACATTAGGTTACTTCAGGATACTTTTTTTGTGTAAGAATTAAAGCATAGGGAACTTCATTATCAAGCCTATTGAAGATTATAAACTGGCCTGCTAGGGAAATTAGCTGTTTCCCCTTGCAATGTCAGAAAACAACTTAGTTTAGGTTTGATGACTTCAGGATGGGTGACTTCATTTGGATTTTTAGTCTGGTCTATTGGGGCCTATAATAAAAGCTTAGTCCAAAACAATGGGCTCCTATAAATCTCATTTACCAGTGTATATTTATTTCCTAAACGTATTTTTAATCCACTATTAGAGGTTTTACGTCATGTGTCTAGGTCCATTTCTTTCCAGTTTGCCATGTTACCAGGATGTATATTATTTGCAGTATACTATATGCTGCCTTCTAGTTCTCTAATTATTTTATGTGTAAGTAATTTTACTCACAGTTGATTAGGATCTGTTTTTGTTGTTGTACTTTAGGTTCTGGGGTACATGTGCAAATCATGCAGGACTGTTGCACAGGTACATACATGGTAAGGTGGTTTGCTGCCTCCATCCCCCCGTCACGTATATCTGGCATTTCTCCCCATGTTATCCCTCCCTTAACAGTGTTCTTGAGGGCAAGGATGATGTCAATACTGTCTTTGTGTCCCCCCCGTGACTGGCACAGAACTAAGCACTTTCCAAGTTCTCACGTTACTTTATGAGTAATGAATGAATGAACTCCAATCCTTCAACTGTGTGCCAGAAGCTTAACTGGTCTTATAGAATATATTTTCTTAGGTTATTTCAGTTGTTCCTTAAGACCTATTTGCGGTTTTATCTCTAGAATTCTGTGGCATTCTTTTTTTGCCTTAGGTCCTCTTTACCAGTTAATGCATCACTATTTTTGTCTCATGGGTATGTCATAAGTTTTCCCACTGCCCTCAAGGTAAGTATGTGTCTTAAGTAGTACTGGTATGATCCAACCTTGTTTCTCACCTAGACTTATAGTCAGAATCTCCAGAATTCTGTTTCTTGGAGGAGAAAAAGTGGTTGTCTTTGTTTCCAAACAGAACCGAAAGCATGTTAAAAATATGTTAATAAACACTAAGAGGATCCAAGAAGAGATAAATGAACTCCTCCTGGCCCTGTTAGCTCTCTGCAACAAACAGTAGTGGATGATATATGCACCGAACTTTTGACCTAGTGTGTGGCATTTCCAGGGAGTGATATAATTTTTTTAAATGATTATTTGAAGTCCTACTGGATATAGACCATGAGACATGAAGAAGAATAAGAAAATGCTTTCAAACAGTGTTGATTAATTTCTATAGATATAGCAGATCTTGGAGTAGTCTACTATAATAATTCAGGTTTGTACAGTTGATTGTAAAAGGCCAATGTGATATCTATGACTAAAACTGTCTTATCTATTGCCTTATAACACATAACCCCATCGCTTAGCAGTTTAGAGTAACAAACATTTATTGTCACGGGTTTTTGTATGTCAGGAATTCAAGTGTAGCTTAGCTTGATGCCTCTGGCTCTCACATTCTCTCATGAGGTTATAGTCAAGCTATTGGTTGGGGCTGTCTCCTGTGAAGGCTCAACTTGGGGTAAGGGAATCAGCTTCTGAAATCATTCAGTTGACTGTTGACAGACCTTGGTCTCTTTCCACATGAGCCTCTCCACAAGACTGCCTCAGAACCTGGTAGCTGGCTTGTCCCAAGACGAGCAAAGAGAGAGTGTTCCAGACAGAAGCCACTATTTTATAACCTAACACGCCGCCACTTCGGTAGTAGTCTATTTGTTAGACGTCAATGACGTAATCTAGCCCATGCACAGGAGGATGACACAAGGGTGTGCATATCAGGAGGCTAGGACCACTGGGGACTGTTTTGGAGGCAACCTGCCACAACTATACTTGATTCGCTTCCCTTTGGGACTTACTGAATGACTCTCACAGTTAACAGAGAATAGCAACTAAATTAAGGAAGAGAACCATTTTACAGTTTATACTCTACTCTCATTGATCTTGATGTTTTTCATTTCTTTCATGATGAGCCAAGACATTTTTGGCATCGCCTCCTCAAATATTTCTCTTTAGGGGGTAGTTCTTTTTTTGATTATTTGTTTTTGTTTGTTTTCTTTTTTATGAAGGTAGAAGTTCTGATAGTCAACAAAATCATATTCAGAAAATTTTCAAAATGTCAAAGCTATTTTTCCATTATCTGGGAAGATTTTCTAATTTCTGGATATCAACTTTCTTGTGAAAAAAAGAAAAATCTAGTAATTATCTCAATTCTGTAGTACCACACATCTCTTCATAAAATAGCCCTGAAAATAAATCATTAAAAATAACTTGGTATTTGATTTTACCCTTTCTTTCATTACCTTTATTTACTTCATGAGGACTCTTTTAAGTTATGGTTGATACTGTTAAGGAAATGAAGTGGTAGGGTTGTTTTATTTGTAATTGCTTTGGTAGCCAAAATATTACATTTTTAAGCAGACACTGATAAACTGATAAATGAGTGTGTCCAGTGTACCCTCCAGAATAGTAAGGGTCTAGAAATCAGGTTACAGCAGAAGAAATTTGTGATAATCTGGTTGTGCAGGTATGTATATGGCACTGGGGCATATTAGGGAGGTACAGCAAAGCATAGGAAACCATTTTCTTTAAAGATTGAGTACCTGAGGTTCAAACCCAGTTTGTCTTCTCTATGCTCTCCTCCTGGACAATTTCATCCATCTGTGTTGCTTCAATTACCATGTTGATGGTAGTGACTTCCAGCTTCAGATACCTAGCTCACACTCTTCTTTGGAGTCACAAATGTATACAATTCAGCTACCAATAACTATAGAGCTGAAAATAGGATAGAAACCCAGAGTGGTGATAATGGTGAGACCAACTTGGACTCAAATGGAGGGAAGGTCCAAATCAGTCTGGTTTGGATGAAAAGAAATGGGAATGTTGATGGCTGATGTGATACTTCAGTTCTTCTTGGCTTAAAAGAATTTAAACAAGAGACACACAACAAAGGAGGTATGGCATAGAGTAATTTATTGCAAAAGAAAAAGAACATTGTGAAAATTAGGTGCAGAATAAACAGTACACCTTGAGAGAGGGAATTCAGGGCAGGCTGTTCATTAGGATGAGACAGCAAAGACTGGCACTAGGGAGACTCCCTTTATGGGGTCTTCCGTAATTACTCATAAAGAGTTGGAAAGAGGTGTTACTAGTTTGTATGTTCTGGCTGGTCTTCTGGGTGCACATGAGCAGTACCTGTATATGCTTGTTCATATATTGCATGTCTCATTAGCTTCTTAAATCTCCATCCCAAGGGTGTGTTTTTAACTATTATAATGAGCAAAGGGTCAGTTTGAGAACAGATAAAATCAAAATGTGCTTGTTCTCTAGAAGGGAAAAAGTCCCTACTGAAGATAGTTTCGCTTGAATGAACTTAATTACAGTGCAGATGCTGCAACTTATTATGTTGACTGTATGGTCACAAAGGTTGCTGCAGTTGCCAAGTCCGGAGAACATGGTCACTGGCTACCTATCCTGTCTCTGTAATTTTTGGTTAAGTTTCTTTGTGCAATTGTTCCATAGATATTTATCAAACACTTACTATGTATTAGGCACGATTCTGAATGTGGGGCTACAGTGGTGACAAGACAGAGAAAGTACTTGCCATCATGGAACTTACGTTTTCATAGAAACAGGCAGATAATGTGTGAATGAATAAAGTTAGAGATAGGCCTTAGAATGAAAATGAGTGACACTGGTGATATCACTTTTAACAGCTGAACTTTGAACTGTGTGTTTGAATTAGTTCATGAACATGAGCAGTCAGGCTCTAATATCTCATTTGAGTTAATTTAAAGATGGGCTGAAGTCAGATTTATACATACATGATGCTTTGGGTGGGGCACGGTGGCCACAGGTGACTGTGTGGAAACCAGCCATTTATGGTTACACAAACAAGGTTAAAAATCTCTTACAAATTAGGACCCTAAAGAAACCTTCAGAAATTCAATTATTTGCTAATTATTGATATTCCCTTGCAAGGAAGAGTTAACATCAGGCAGAAGGGCATAACGGTATTCATGGTATGTACATTAACAAGGAATGTACATGATGTAATCATGGTTGATTAGCTTTGTGGACTGGCTCTGGCACTTTACTATTGGAAGCACCCAAGTTCTACCTGTTGTATATATGAGGCTTTGCTGTTAGGTTGGATTTGAAGAAAGGATTTCATAGTGTCAGCTTTTAATAATGAATTCAGAAGACATAAGTATAGAATTTATTTGAGCTCAAAGTTTGAGGACGCTCACCCTAGACTAAAGCTTTAAATTGCTTTGAATGTACACTCTAATTAGCAGCAGTTACAAGTGTTTTTTTTTGTTTTGTTTTGTTTTTTTTTTTTTTGAGACAAGATCTCCCTCCGTGACCCAGGCTGGAGTACAGTGGAACAATCAGGGGTCACTGTAGCCTCGACCTCCCATGCTCAAGCGATCCTACCACCTCAGCTCATGCTTCCTCTCCCAGTAGCTGGGACTACAGGCATGCACTACTATGCCCGGCTAATTTTTTTGAATTTTAGTAGAGACAAGTTCTCACTCTATTGTCCAGGCTGGTTTCAAACTTCTAGGCTCAAGGGATCCTCCGACCTCGGCCTCCTAGAGTGCTGGAATTACAGGCAAGAGCCACCATGCTCGGCCTACAAGTGGATTTTTAAGGAGAAAAGAGGCAGGTTCCTAAGTTGCTTACCAATAATTTACATTAAAATAACATAAACTATAGGTTGGCTATACACTGTTCTTTGTATCACAAATTTGAGGAGCATAAGGATAATGAAGGAGGTAGATAGTCAGGTACATATGACTTTAAACAAGTGTCCCCGGCATGGTTGTGGGTGTGGAATGACTGACGTCCCATACTCATGTCTCTCTGAGCCTGCTAAACTTTGCACATACTCAGATTGCTTGAGCTATTTTTCTTTTTTTCAAAAGCTTTAAGAAAAAAAGTTTGAAAATCACTGAGTTAGATTATTACACTAATGAGAGGAATCAGAGCTGCACAAAATGTAGTCTGGATCAGCAGTGTGGGCTTCACCTGGGAGCTTGTTGTAACTGCAGAGTCTCAACCCAGAGATTCCACCCCACCCAAAATCTGAATCTGCATTTTAACAAGACCTCCTGGGGATTCGTAGTCACAAAAATTTGAGAAATACTGATTTAGGATTTAGGCCATTGGTTTCCAAACTTAGCTGTACTTTGGAATCACCTGGGAGTTGGGGCATAGGCTGGGCATTGGGATTTTTAAAGGTTCCCCAGAGGATTCTGATGTGCAGCCAAGGTTAAGAACACTGATGTAGGCCACAGCCTGAGCCCTAATATGATTGTTGTCCTAAAAATATGGGTTGTTTTTCCATTAGAGAACCAGGTTTATAGTATAAGTCAATTAGCTAGGACCCTATGCCACTGGGGAAAGGTGACAGCAGCCCAACCAACAACCTCCTTGCGTGCGAAAGCTACTACATAGTGAATTGGAGAATGGTTATTCTGGTGAGTGGGTGGGGCAAGTGTCAAGGGCATTGAGAATTCCCTTCCAGCAGAGGGTATCACTTATCAACTGGTTTAGGACAGCAATGAGATCTCATTTATATGCAGCGATTTTCCCTCTTCACCAGGGATTAACTCCATAGAAACACTCAGACTAGCCTGCCTGCTACTCACCCTGTTCAATTTAAATTTATTGTATGTAATTGTATGCAATAATTTATCTGCGAAATTCCTCTAGGGGAAGAAGCCACATGGATAGCTCCAAATGCTGAAGGCAGTAAATAGAATGGCCTCTTGCATTCATTAGGTCATAAAGCAAACAGCAGGGGATTGTTGGGGAAAAGGAGGTGACTGAACACTCAAAAGAGAACACCTTTCCGGGAAAGCTCCCCTTTCTTCTACCACTCCTCTCTCTCCTAGAAATGTGGTTTAGAAAACCCGGTCTGCACAGTTCAGTTTCTTTTTAATGAAAACTAAATTGTGGAAATAGGCAAGTACAGACTTCACTTTTAAAACTGCAATGTTGGCCAGGCATGGTGGCTCACACCTGTAGTCCCAGCACTTTGGCAGGTCCAGGCAGGTGGATTGCTTGAACCCAGGAGTTCGAGACCAGCCTGAGGAGCATGGCGAGATCCCATCTCTACAAAAAATACAAAACAAACAAACAAACAAACAAATAGCTGGGCATGGTGGCGAATGCCTGTAACCCCAGCAACTCTGGAAGTGGGAGGATCACTTAAGCAGGGCAGGTTGAGGCTGCAGTGAGCCATGATGGTGCCACTGCACTCCAGCCTGGGCGACACAGTGAGATCCTGTATCAGATAAATAAAATAAAAAATTGCAATCTTAAGTTCCCCATGGTCCCAACGTCACTTTAACCGAGACACAAAGAGAACTGAGTTATAAGAAAGTATGTGTGAAGTTCTATTTTCTTGCTCAAAAAGCTGGCTGCAGTGAGATTTTGGTATGATTCATGTATGCATGCCTATAATAATAACAAGCAAGAAATCAAAAGTGGTACCCTGAGAGGGTATGCATTCTTTTTATTTCTTAGATGAAGGAACTAAACTTCCTAGAGTCATGATCTTTAAAATCCAGTGTCCATGACAGCTGAAAATGCCAACATATGCTTAAATTGCATAGCTACATTTCACACAGATTAACTATGAAAATACCCATTGCTTGTCGACCACTGCGTATGTGATCAATGGGCAAATGTCGAGTGGTCAATTGTAAATAAGTTACTACAACTGAGAAATATAAATAAAATCAGAAGCCCCCGCTACTAACTGAATGAACTCCCTCTTGACCAAGGGGACCTCAGAATAACCTTGAAAACCGAGTTCTTGGTCCTGACAGGATGGGAGGTCAGACGCACCTTATAATACCTCCTCCCTTGCTAACTGCCATTAGGCTTTCTTTCCTAAAGGCTAAACAGAAACCAGCCTTTTTGAAAGACTCCACCACTGATATCAACCAACCACCTGTCGTTGGCCCTCCCTTTTGGCACAACCGACCAGCATTCCTTCTGATAAGAGACCATCAATCATGGCTCAGGCCAGTCTACAGAGAATGCAGTAGTGAGAGTGAGTTTTCAGGTCCTCTGCTTCACTTTTTAACGTCAGAGGGCTGGAAACTCCACTACTGGATCATGCTAACACCACCATTTTTGAACATGGGTCCCATAGAAGGGCATAAAGCTCAATTGTGCATGCTCATGTTTCCCGTTTCATAACTATTCATGACTCCTCCTATAGCTTATTCAATATGTACATTTTACCACCTCACTCAGCCAGAATTCCCATCTTATTCTCCCCTCCCTCAGAGTATCTGTTTCTGGCTTCTGGTTCGAGGCTGTGCTTCCTAGACTGTCAAAACTGCCACCCTGCAGGCTGCAACCCTTTATGAAAAATAAAGCTCTCCTTTAAAAATTTATGAACCTCATCATTCCTCAGTTGACACAAGTGATTCTATATCCGCTCAGTTCCTTTGAAATAATAGCATTTCATTTCAAAAGGGACTCTACTGGTTGGCTATGATTATGTTTAAAATAAAGAGAGACTTGCTTTTCTCTGTGGAGGCATATGCTGGTCTTATAAGCAAGACACAGGAAATTTAAAACCTGTCTGTTTATCACAAAATAACCCTTAATCAAATTGTTTTGAATTAAGAATTTTAATCTTCCCAGCAACGTTTATTCATATTTAACTCCTTCTGAACTAATCTGTACACCATAATATCCTTGTTATACAAGAAATGGTAAACTGTTTTGAAGATTTTCCAATTATTAAAAATCTTCCTGATTCTAGTGTCTTTGTACTTTCACTGTTATAAAGAAAATGTGCTCTTATAGGAAGGAAAATGGGGTAGAAAGAGGGGAGAGAATAACACCGTTGCTTTTGTATCAACTAAAACAATGCTTCAAATATCAATAGACTTTGTTACAATACCCCCCAAATAATTTTATGTTAATGATATAGATCTTTGGGAGTAACCACTATTATTCTTCCAAATGTTCACTTCTTAATTCTGAATGCAAGAATTGAGAAGATTTTTTTTGTGTGTATATGGTGGCAGGGGAGATGCTTTGGTGGTGGAAGACCTGACCACAAAGGTAGGTATAAGGATAGGCCATCTCTAGCTTGGTTCAAATTTTAACTTTAAAAATAAATTGCAAGCAATTTTTGAAACCTTTAAAACAAATATGTCTTAATGTAACCATTTTCCTGGGATGGATTATGTTGAATAAGTATAGAAGCAAACATAAAGCCAAAGTAGCAGGTAGCAGTGCCAATGGAAAATCTACCAAAATTGAAGTCACATGGCTCTGAAATCGTAAGTCAATGAGAAAATAGGATTTTTAAAATTATGTTTACACAGTACCTTCTTAGATCACATGTTCCAGGACACCAGTAGCTTTTCCTCATGAGTCTTAGATAAGTAAAGGTGCTGCTAGCAGCCTTAAAGATGTGTTTGTGCCATTAGGACGTGTGGGAGAGAATATTCCAGGGGCCAGGGCATTTCTCTGAACTGATAATAGTTCCTAGTTCCTAGACCACAGCTGAAACACGATGAAGTCTGAGCTGTTAGCCCAAAGGCTAGTAGTAGTGATTGATTCCTATTCCAACATCAACACTATCTTGTGGTATTTATCTCTGTAGACTCCTAAAAATGAGGTTCTAAAGAAAAGTATACTTCAACAAAGAAGGCCAAGGGTGAGACATCACATTTATTCCAAACCCATTCACGGCCCACCTCCTAACTTCAAACCAGCAGCCTAGCAGAGACTAACCCCAAAACAGTTTTATGAGAAAAGAGAAAAGGTCACTAATAACTCCCCAGGCAGGGATTGGGCAATGAGGATAAATGTCCTCTTTCCCAGAGAGTTCTATGAGATTTGGGGAAGCTATTATTTAAAGTTCAAAAAACTACATATTAAAATTCATCTATATAGGCAAGAAGGTGAGAGTCAGTCACATCTGTTGTCCTTCAGACAAACAACTTGTCTGCTTTTTCATATGACTGTAAAGTTATTATGAAAGTTACTGGCTACACAGGGATAATTATCCTAATTCAGTACTATGTTCTGCCTAGTGCCTGATGAATAAAGGCATGGCACAGAGTGAAATGAACCCAGCAACTATAGAACCAGCCTCTGGGTGTTTCATATCTTCAACGAGAAAAGCAATCGTAACGATGTGGCCAAAGTTCCTTAAGTCCCACCACCTACCTTGACAAGGTGCTGTCTCTTTAGAGAGAAAGAAATTACTTTGATGGTTTCTTTCCTTTTGCCCAATTTGGTTTTAATAAGTGCTTTTGCTGAAGGAAATAAAATATTCAATTTTTCATTTTTTCCCTGGGGGCAATTTTGCTTTTCCCCAGCATGTTCTCAGGATCCCATGCTATCATCAACCCCACTAAGGGGAAAGGCAACCAGGGCTCCATTCAGAATCCTCCAAGGGAGCTATAGGGCGTGTGCAAGGGTTCCTCTGCTGCCACCTATCCTAATTCTTGATGGCTTTGCAGGAGAAGTGACTCTCTTTGGGGAAGAAGAAAAGAAGGTCAAAAATAGCATCCTCTGCTTTGTGGCAGCCAGAGTAACATCTTGGGAATTAGAAAGGCAATTGGATATGTAAAATTAATCTTATCGACAATGTTACAATATAGGTATTAAGAGCCTTCAGATATAGTTCATAGTAGGGTATTCCTAGGCGTATAGCTCAGAACACTGAGTGCATATCTTCACCAAAAGAATCCTACAGAAATATCAATAGCAGCTTTATTCACAATAGTCCTAAACCAGAATCAACTCAAGTATCCATCAACAGGACAATGGATAAATAAACTATGGTATATTCACAGAATAAAATACTACTTAGCAGTAAAAGAAAACAAACTTGTTTCACACAATAATATGGATGAATCTCTTAAAATGTTGAGTGAAAGAGTATGAAAAAGACATTATTATTCCATTAATATGAAGTTCAAGGACAGATAAAACTAATCAATAGTCATCGAAGTTACAATAGTAATTATAAGGGGCAGGTATTGACTTGGAAGGGGCATGAGTAAGCTTTCTGGAAGTCTTCCTGGAATCCCTTTTGTCTTGATCTGGGTGATGGTTACACAGATGTATAAATAGTAAAAATTCATCAAACTGACTTAACATTTGTACACTTTGTATATTTTAAATCTCAATAAAACTTGAAGGGTGTGAGATGATATTATCAATAATTTAAATAATAATTGTTGTTGAGAATGTAGAGAAAAGGAAACCCTTATACTCTGTTGGTGGGAATGTAAAGTAGTACAGGCATTATGGAAAACAGCATGGAATTTCCTCAGAAAACTGTAAGTAGAATTACCATATGATCCAGAAGTTCCACTTCTGGATATATACTCAAAGGAAATGAAATAAGTATCTTAAAGAGATCTCTACATTCTCATCCTTATTGCAGCATTATTCACAATAGCCAAGATATGGAAACAACCTGATTGTCCCTCAACAGATGAATGGCTAAAGAAAATGTAGCATGTATGTGTGTATATATGTATATACACACAACGGACTTTTAAGCCTTAAAAAAGAATCTTAATATTTGTGACAACATGAATGGACCTAGAGGTCCATTATGCTACGTGCAGTAAGCTATACATCAAAAGACAACTACTGGTTGCATGATCTTACTTTCTGTGGAATCTGAAGAAGGCAAACCCATAGAAATAAAGCACAGTGGCTCACGCCTGTAATCCCAGCTTTTTGGGAGGCCGAGGCAGGTGGATCCCTTGAACTCAGATGTCTGAGATCAGCCTGGGCAACATGGTGAAACCCCGTCTCTACTAAAAATAAAAAAACTTAGCCGGCGCACATCTGTGGTCCCAGCTACTTGGGAGACTGAGGAGGGAGTATTGCTTCAGTTCAGGGGGTGGAGGTTGCAGTGAGCCAAGATCATGCCACTGCACTCCAGCCTGGGTGACATAGTGAGACCCCATCTCAGAAAAAAAAAGAAAGCAGGGAATGGTGGTAGCCAGTAGCTGGAAGGTTGGGAAAAAGGGGGAATCTGGGTAAAAAGGTACAAACTTTCATTTTATGAGTAATTTCTAGAGACCTAATGTACAGCATGGTGATTATAGTTAATAATGATGTATTGAGGCAGGGCTGTGACTCATGCCTATAATCCCAGCACTTTGGGAGGCTAAGGCAGGGGAATCATTTGAGCCCAAGAGTTTGAGACCAGCCTGGGCAACGTAATGAGACCCTGTCTCTACAAAATAATAATAATGTATTGTGTACTTGAAATTTGCTAAGAGAGTAGATCTTAGTGTTCTGACAACACAGACGCAAAATGATAACTATGTGAAGTGATTGATGGATATGTTCAGTAGCTTGATTGTGGTAATCATTTCATGATATATATCAAAAGATCATGTTTTATACCTTAAATATATACAACTTTTATTTGTCAAGCATACCTCATTAATCTAGGGTGATAAAAGGAAAGTGAAAAGAAAGCATCTTGAGAACTTCTAGTTTCCAAAGTAAATGCCTGCAGGGTATTACAAACTCACCTTTCATCAGTGACTAATTTTCTAGACTGCTTTGGTTTCAAGAAGTACCTCATTCTTCCATGTTTGGATTAGAAATACCCATCGTAGTCCCCAGTGTATAAACTGCTCACAAGCAAGAAGTAGGGTGACCTTAAGAAGGAAGATGAATTAAACATCGGTCAGCAAAAATGGTGTTTCAGAAATGCCGCATGAGTGCTAGTGTTACCACTGCACTAATATGGTCATATCTGTGAGCACGGCTGTGGTGCCATATAGTGGAAACACTCTCAAGATGGGAGTCCAGAGACCTAAGTCTCAGCTTAGATCTCAGAACTTCCTGGGAAACTTGTGTAAGTCTCCTAAAAGCTGTACACTTCTATTTCCTCATTTACAAAATGGTAAGGGTAGGACAAGATGTTTCTAAATACCCACAAAACCACTTTAACATAGCTGAATAATTGGTCAGCAGCCACCCAAATTCTTTGAGGATTCTTCAAAGTTAAGACAATTGAGAACCAAGCCAGGCCTCCCCAGTTAGGGACAATCCCACCAGTGGAGACCCAGCCTCCAACCCCCTCCCTACCAACATCTACATAGTGTCTCTGGGATCACACACCACACACACACCATTGTGGGCAGAAATTGTGGAAGATCACCTTTCTACAGCAAAAGTTATCTTTCAGATTTGAATTTTTGCCTTTTTGCATGATTCACTGTGATGGGAAACTAGTGAAATTTTGAAAGCATTAATTAAAATGCAGACTTTATTATAAATTCACAGAATTAAGAATAACAGCAGCAAAAATAAAATAGAACAATTTAATATTGAAAAAAGTCTTCTACCAGTGAAGGATTAACTGGAAAGAAATTATTTTAGTTTTAAGATAGGTATATATAAGGGACTATGAATTCTAGCAAATTTAGAGTACAAGAGGCCAGATTTTCCCTCCTGCCGAAACAACCAAATAGCAGGAAAAATATATGAAACAACAGTTTTCAAGACACTAGAACCAGGAAAAGAAGAACAGTGATCCCTGAGAGATAGAAAACAAAGGAGAAGAGCACTGTGCATGCCCCAGCTTACGACCTTGAGAGAGTTTCAAAGTTATGATGTGGGAAGAAGAAACTCCCTGAGCCAAAATCTCTGAGAATAGACAGAGCTGAGAATCCCAGCAGACTCAAATAGCTAGAGCAGGGGTGTCCAAACTTTTGGCTTCCCTGGGCAACACTGGAAGAAGAATAATTGTCTTGGACCACACTTAAAATAACACTAACACTAATGATAGCTGATGAGCTAAATAAAAATTGCAAAAAAATTCTCAATGTTTTAAGAAAGTTTACAAATTTGTGTTGGACCACATTCAAAGCCATCCTGGACCACAGGCAGCCTGTGACCGCGGGTTGGTAAAGCTTGAGCTAGAAATTTGTGGGACAGAATACTGGAGAGGAGAGAGCTGGGCAAAGAGAGAACCCTATAGAAATCTACAGAGGGACCCAATTGCATATTCAGTAAAGTAGAGATCAGTGTATCTATGTGGAAAAACTACCAATATCTGGGGAAATTACTACCCAGAGGATTAGAGGGAACAGTACTTGGGGCTCAGACAAGTCCAAGAATAGTGCCTCTTCCCACCAGCCAGACTAGAAAAACTCCTAATTCACAAAGCATTGAATAGAGTACTCAAAAGACTCTTGCCTCAGTAGTGGGGAATAATTAGCTGTGTAATAAACATGGCTCTGTTTCCCTTAACAAATCTTGAAACACACAGGCCAGGTGTGGTGGCTTACAATTGTAATCCCGGCAACTTGGGAGGCTGAGGTGGGAGGATCACTTGAGGCCAGGAGTTTGAGATGAGCCTGTTCAAGATATTGAGACCCCACCTTTAAAAAAATTAAAAGCAATTAGCTGGGCATGGTGGCACGTGCCTGTAGTTCCAGCTACTCAGGAGGCTGAGGTGGGAGATTACTTGAGTCCAGGAGTTTGAGACTGCAGTGAGCCGTGAATGTGCCACTGTACTCCAGCCTGGACAATAAGCAAGACTCTAACTCAAACTCAAAAAAAAAAAAAAAAAGAAGAAGAAGAAGAAAGAAATATAGACAGACCTGAAAGGATTAGATTGTTTTGAAGTAACTGAGCTGTCTCAGAACAAAGCTCAAGAATATTTATAGGAATACACAAATATCTAGGACTCAACAAGGTAAAACTCAAAATGTCTGGCACTCAATAAAAATTTACCAATATGCAAAGAAGCGTGAAAATAAACCCATAATGAGGAAAAAAGCAGTCAATGAAAAAGAACTCAGAACTAAAATACAAGTTAGATTTAGCAGATAATGACATTGAAATAATTACTATAACTGTATTTGAAGAAATATGGCCAGAATTGCCCTGTTTTTATTTTAGAAGCAGAGGTCTCACTATGTTTCCCAGGCTGAAGTGCAGTGGCTATTCACAGGTGCCATCATGGCACACTGCAGCCCCAAACTGCTAGGTTCGAGTGATCCTCCAGCCTCAGCCTCCAGAGTAGTTGGAACTACAGGTGCATACCACTGAGCCTGGCTAGAGTTGCCCAAATTTTATAAAAACTATGAACCTACGGATCCAAGAAGCTCAACAAACCCCAAGTACAAGAAAAATGAAGAAAATTACATTAAGGCACATCATAAACAAATTGCCCAAAACCAGTGATAAAGAGCAAATCTTTAAAGCCACCAGAGGACAAATAGGTTATATACAGAAAAACAAGGATAAAGATGACAGTGGACTTCTCTTTGAGACAAAAATGTAAGAAAAGAGTGGAACAGTATTTTTTAAAGTACTGAAAGGAAAAAAAAAAAAACCCTCATCCTAAATTCTATACTCAGCAAAAATATCTTTCAAGGCAAAGGTGAAATAAAGACTTTTTCAGACATAAAAAAGCTGAAAGAATCAGCAAATTCACACTATAAAATATATTGAGAGGTCCTTTAAGCAGACGGAAAATGATACTAGATGAAAATATATGTCTACACAAAGGAATGAAGAGCACCAAAAATGTTAACTACTTGGGTAAATAAGATCTTTTCTATTATGTAAATATCTTTAAAAGATAATTATTTAAACAAAAATAATAGCAATGTAGTGTAAGTTTTATAATATATGTAAGAATGAAATGTACAACAACAATAGACAGACTGAAAGGGGAGAAATGGAAATACACTTTTATAAGGTTCTTTCACTATATGCGAAGTGGTATAGTATCACTTGAAGATAGACTGTGATTAGTTAGAATGTATACTATAAATCCTAAACCAACAAATAAAAGAAAAAAGTTATGATTAACAAGTCAATAGATGAGATAAATAGAATTTTTAAAATATTCAATCTAAAAGAAGATAGAAAAAAAGGATAAAAGAGAATAAAGCACAAAAAGAACACATGTAGCAAGATAATAAACCTAAGCTGGGCATAGTGGCATACATGCATAGTCCCAGCTACTCAGGAGGCTGAGGCAGGCAGATTGCTTGAGCCCATGAGTTCAGGGCTATAGTGTGGTATGATCACACCTGTGAAAAGCCACTGTACTCCAACCTGGGCAACATAGTGAGACCTCATTTCCAATAAAAACAAATATGAACCTAACCATGTCAATGATCATATCAAATATAAATGATCTAAATACCCCAAATAAAAGTAGAGATTGTCGTATTAGATAAAAAGCAAGAGTCAGCTAATATGTTGTCTATAAAAACCACATTTTAACTATAAAGACACAAATAAGTTAAAAGTAAAAGAAATGGAAAAGATATTCTATACTAACACTAATAAAAAGCTGGAGTGGCTATATCATTATTAGGCAAATTAGATTACAGAGCAAAGAATATAACCAGGGTTAGATAGGGTCATTTCATAATGATAAAGGGATTAGTTTACCAGGAAGAAATAACAATCTTGAAAGTTTATACAACTAATAAATCAAGTAAAAATGATAGAACTACAAAGAGAGATCAACAAATCCACAATTAAAGAGACTTCAATGTCCCTCTCTCAAAAATGTAAAAATAAATTTTAAAAATCAGCAAGAATATAATAGACAACAAAATCAACCAACTTTACCCAAGTGACATTTTTGGCACATTCCACCAAGTGACAGCAAAATAAACATTTTTTTTATTTTTTTGAGAGAGGGTCTCACTTTGTTCCCCAGGCTGGAGGGCAATGGTGTGATCATGGCTCACTGCAGCCTCAACCTTCCCAGACTCAGGTGGTCCTCCCATTTCAGCCTCCCAAGTAGCTGGGACTACAGGCATGCAACACAATGCCCAGCTAATTTTTCTATTTTTTTGTAGAGATGGGGTTTCTCCATGTTGCACAGGCTCGTCTCGAACTCCTGGGCTCAAATGATCTGACTATCTCAGACTCCCAAAGTGGTGAAATTACAGGTGTTAGCCACCGTGCCTGGCCACATTTTTTTTTTCAAGTACACATAGAACATTAACCAAGATAGACCATATTATGGTCACAGAACAAGTCTCAATAAAGTTAAAATGATTCAAATTCATACACGGTATATTCTCTGACCTCAATAGAATTAAAGTAGGGATTGATAACAAAAAAAGATCTCTGGAAATTCCCCCAAATATTTCAAAACTAAACATACTTATTAAAAGCTCATAACTGAAAGAAATCCAAAGACAATTAGAAAGCATTTTGAATTTAACAAAATTAAAAGATGACATTAAAATTTATGAGATACCACAAAAGCAACACTTGGGAGGAAATCTATAGCACTAAATGCCTATATTAGAAAATAATCAAATCTTAATCTCAAGCCAATGATAGCAATTTCCACTTGAAGGAACTAGAAAAAGAGGAAATTAAACTCAAAATAAGCAGAAGAAAGGAAATAATAAAGATCAGATAGACAATGAAACAGAAAAACAGAAAACAGTAAACAAATCAGTTTATTCAATAGTTTATTCTTGAAGAATAAAATTGACAAACTTATAGTCAGAATGATCAGAAAAAAAAAGGAGACACAACTTACCAATATATCAGAAATGAGCAAAGTGACATCGGTACAAATTCTGCAGATATTAAAAGGTTAATAATGGAATGTTTTGAACTACTTTATTATTCTTCTTCTTCTTTTAAGACAAAGTCTTGCTCTGTTTCCCAGGCTGGAGTGCAGTGCCATGATCTCAGCTTACTGCAACCTCTGCTTCCCAAGTTCAAGTGATTCTTCTGCCTCAGCCTCCCAAGTAGGTGGGATTACAGGCATGCACCATCATGCCTGGCTAATTTTTAAAATTATTATTATTTTTTATTTTTAGTAGAGATGGGATTTCACCATATTGGCCAGACTGATTTTGAACTACTTTATGTGAATAGATCTGACAACTTAGATGGCCAAAAATTTCTTGAAGAACATAAAGTAGCAAAGTTCACTCAAGAAGATAAATTTAACATACGCAGCCCTCTTATAGAAATCAAAACTGTAGTTTAAAGTCATCCCACAAAGAAAACTCCAGGTCAGATCACTTCACTTGTAAATTTTACCAAACAGTTAAGAAAGAAATAATACCAATTCCACATAAAGTATTCCAGAAAACTGAGAAAGAGGGGATAATTCTTTCTTTATGAGGATAATTCTTTCTTAAAGAGGGGATAATTCTAATTCTCTATGAGGACAGCATTACTCCAACACCAAAACCTGAAAAAGACATTAAAGAAAATTACAGAACAATATCCCTTATAAACATGAGTAGAAAAATTGTAAACAAAATTTTAGCAAATTGAATCCAACAATACATAAAAACAATAATACATTATGATAAAGAGTCATCATTTATTTATCTCAGAAATCAGCACTTCTCTTCTACCTTGTACTGGAAGTTCTAGCCAGGACAATCAGATAAGAAAAAGAAATAGAAGACATCTAGATTGGAAAGAAAGTAATAAAAGTCTTTTTTCAAAGAAAATATGATTTTCTATGAAAGACATAATACAATTTCAAAAACTAAAAACTAACAAGTGAATTAGCAATGAATATTCAGAAGTTGAAATTCTTAAAATACCATTCACAACAGCATTGAAAATATTAAATACTTGGTAATTAATTGGTACTACTTGGTAAATATTTGTAAAATATATTTGACAAAAGGTGTATGAGACCTATATACTGAAAACTAAAAAATATTGCTAAGAGAAATTAGAGAAGACCCAAATAAATGAACACATATACCTTGTTAATTATTCACAAGACTCAAAATTGAAAATATGTCACTTCCTCAGAATTGATAAATTCAATTCAATACCAATCAAAATCCTAGCAGTCTTTTTTTTTTTATTTGTAAAAATGGACATACTCCAAAATTCACATGGAAATGCGAAGGACTTAGAATAGCCAAAATAACTCTGAAAAAGAAACCATCATCCTCAGCAAACTAACACAGGAACAGAAAACCAAACACTGCATGTTCTCCCTCATAAGTGGGAGATGAACAATGAGAACACATGGACACAGGGAAGGGAACATCACACACCAGGGCTTGTTGGGGGGTGGGGGGCAAGTGTAGGGAGAGCATTAGGACAAACACCTAATGCATGTGGGGCTTAAAACGTAGATGATGGATTGATAGGTGCAGCAAACCACCATGGCACATGTATACCTATGTAACAAACCTGCGCTTTCAGCACATGTATTCCAGAACTTAAAGTAAAATAAATTTTTTTTTAAAAAAGAGTAAAAAAATGGAAAGGCTAACACTACTGAATTTCAATAATTAAGTAAATCATCAGTAATCAGAACAGTGTGATATTGGAGTCAGATCAGCAAAGAGATCAACGGAGCAGAATAGAAAGTTCAGAAATAGATTCACACACATATGGACAACCGATTTTTCACAAAGTTTCAAAAGCAACAGAGTGGATAAAAATAGCCTTTTAATCAAATGGTGCTGAAACATTTGGAAATTAACATGCAAAAACATGAATTTATAGCCATACCTTGCATACAAAAATTAATATGAATCACAGACCTAATGTAAAACTTAAAACTATAAAACTTTTAGGAAGAAAATAGGAGAAAATATTCACCTGTGGTTTCACAAAGATTTTGTAGATAAGACACTGATAAGAGAATAAAAAGGCAAGCTACAGACTGGAAGAAAATGTTTACAAAGCATGAATCTGATAAATAACTTGCCTCTTTAGTATATTAAAAAATCTCAAAACTCAATAAGAAAACAATGCAGTAAAAATGGGAAAAATAGTTGAACAGATATTTCACCAAAGAAGATATAAAGATGGGAAGTAAGTAAATAAAAACACACTTAATATCATTAGTCAGCAGGGAAATGAAAATTAAAACCACAATAACATATCACTACTCACCTATTAGAATGCCTAAAATTAAAAAATTAAAAAGTGATTTTACCATACTAAGTGTTGATTTACCACAACAACTCAAAAGCTCCTGCACTGCAGGCTGGAATGTGAAATGATCCACCTACTTTGGAAAACATTTTGGCAATTTATTAAAATGTTAAGGAAAAACCTACATATGATGTAACCATTCCACTCCTAGGTATCTGAGCGAAATAAAAACATGATCCATACAGAAATTTGCACGTGACTGTTCATGGCAGCTTTATTTGTAATAGCCAAAAATTGTAAACAACACAAATGTCTGTTAACAGGTAAATGAATAAACAAATTCTAGTATATTTATAGAATGGATAATAAGAAATGAACTAATGATATGCATAAGAACATGGATAAATCTCAATATGCTAGGTGAAAGAAACCAGACAAAAGAGTATGTACTGTGTGAGTCCATCTAAATAAAATCATGGAAAGTACAAACTCCTCCATAGTGACAGAAATTATATCAGTGGTTGCCTGGGGGCAGGGCTGGGATAGGGAGGGGCAAAGAGGCATGAGAAATTTTTGGAGTGGAGTTGATGGATATGTTTATAATCACAGTTGTGGTGATGATTTCATGTGTGTACACATGTCAAAACTTATCAAATCATACACTTTAAATGGGTGCACTTTAATTTACATCAAATATGTGTGTCAAGACCCAGCAGTTTCACTCAGGTATACATATAGTCAAGAGAAATGAAACCATCTGTTCATGGAAAAACTTGTACTCAGAGGTTTACAGCAGCATTACTCATAATAGCCCAAAAGCAGAAATAACCAAAATGTCTATTTACTGATGAATTGATAAATAAAAGGTGGTATGTCCATACCATGAAATACAGTTGGTTCTAACTTATGATGGTTTGATTTAAAATTTTTCAGATTTATGATGGTGTGAAAGCCATACTCATTCAGTACAAAGCATACTTCAAGTGTCCATACAAGCTTTCTATTTTTCACTTTCAGTACAGTATTCAATAAATTACATAAGACAGTGAACATTTTATTATAAAATAGGCTTCATGTTAGATGATTTTGCCCAATTGTAGGGTAATGTAAGTGTTCTGAGCATGCTTAAGAATGGCTAGGCTAAGCTATGATATTTGGTAGATTAGGTCCATTACATGCAGTTTGTTTTGTTTTGTTTTGTTTTTTTTGAGACAGAGTTCCACTCTATCGCCCAGGCTGAAGTGCAGTTGTACTGCAACCTCTGCCTCCTGGGTTCAAGCAATTCTTCTGCCTCAGCCTCCTGAGTAGCTGGAATTACAGGTGTGTACCCCCATGCCTGGCTAATTTTTATATTAGTAGAGACAGGTTTCACCATGTCCAGGCTGGTCTCGAACTCCTGACCTCAAATGATCCACCCACCTTGGCCTCCCAAAGTGCTAGGATTACAGGCATGAGCCACTGCACCCAGCTAAATTGCAGTTTTGACTTATGATACTTTCAGTGTTCAATAGGTTTGTCACCACATAATCCCATCATAAGTTGAGATGCATCTGTATTATTGGGCCGTAAAGAAGAATGTAGTACAGGTATATGCTACAACATGGATGAACTTCAAAAACATTAAGCTAAGTAAAATGAACCAGTCACAAAAGGACAAATATTGTACAATTCCATTTATATAAGCTATAAATAATATTTATAGAGTAAGAAAGTAGATTAGTGGTTACCTAGGGCTGGGGGTGGATAGATGTTGGGAAGAAATGGAGAGTGATTGTTAAAGCGTACAGGGTTTCTTTTTGGGGTGATAAAAATGGTCTACAATTGATTATGGTGATAGTTGCACAACTCTGAATATAACTGTACACTTTAAATGGTTGAAATCTATGGTAAGCGGAGTATATCTCAGTAAAGCTGTTATAAATATATGTATGTCGATTATGAATTGTTAGTTATTTTTTAAAAGGTATAATTTGTGTTACTGAATTCTTCTGAGTCTTGCCCTAAGGGTGGCTGTTTTTAAAAAGTGAATAAAATTCTTGTACAGGTTAGTAAGAATTCTATCTCCATTGCACTGTGTCATATTTTCTTAGGTTTATTCAGGCTGTAGCAAAGTATGAAGGATGTTTGAATGCCTTGAATTCATAGCACACCTGCTTGCCTCTAAATAGTCATTTGTGTGTATGGAAATATTTTAAGAAATTGTTTCTACAAGCAATTGTGTGCTTTTTCTGTCTATGTGATGGTGAGTGCAAATCAGTGAAGGAAGGGAATAGCTTTGTTTTAAAACTTTTCATCAAGGCAAAAGACATACAGAAAGTACTTATATCAAAAGAACATTTTGGATGAATTTTCACAAAATGAACACACTAATATCACTAGCACCCACATCAAGATACAGACCTCCCAGAAACTCCCTCACCTTTAGTAAAATATGTCTTTTAAAAAATATTGTAGTAAAAACCACATAGCATAATTTTACCACCATAACCATTGTTAAGTATACTGTTCAGTAGTGTTAAGTATATTCACATAGTTGTGAAAAAGAGCTCCAGAACTTTTTCATTCTGCAAACCTGATACTCTATGCCCATTAAACAACTCCCCATTCTTCTTTCACCCCAAACCCCTGGTAACCAGCATTCTACTTTCTGTTTCTATGAAGTTGACTACTTGAAATATCTCATACAAGTAGAATCATACCGTATTTGTCTTCCATACCCACCTTATTTCACTTAGCATAATGTCCCCCAGGTTGCCATCGCAAATAGCAGAATTTCCTTCTTTTTCAAGGCCAAATAATATTCCATTGTGTGTATATACCACATTTTGTTTATCCATGGACATTTGAGTTGCTTCTACCTCTTGGCTATTGTGAATAATGTTATGAATATGGCTTTGCAAATCTGAGAATGTCTTTTAATCCTAAGAATACCTAACACTGTTTGTTGGCATTGATGTTTGGAACTGTTCTAAAGATTTTGTATACATTATCTCATTTAATTTTCACAATGATATGAATTGGGGAGTGCTCTTGTTATCTCCATTTTACAGATTAATAAGCTGAGAAACAGGGAGGTTAAGCAACTTTCCAGAAGGTCACACTGGTGAAGTTGGAATTCTCAATGAATCAGTAGACTGGCAACAGGGCTATGCTGTTAACCACCACGCTATACTGTCTCTTCTTTATTTTCTATAATGATGCTACAAAGTGTCTCCTATGAAGCATTGCCCATGTGTGCACTCATAAAATGTTCAGGTCACCCAATTACGGCCCTGTTTAATTAAAAACATGAGCATTCCCTCATGGAGCCCATATTTCTTTCAATTTTGACTCATTTACAAACTGCAACATCATAAAGCATATTTATTAAACACCCAACCTTCTAAAGCTCCTTTTCTTGTTCTGGCCAAGCATTTCAGAAAAGCTGTACGTTGGAATGAAGAAATCAAAATTAGCTTCAGTACTCAATTCTATAAAAAGTTATTAGCAATTAGTATAGACTTAAGGGGGGAGGGGAGTAATTAGCCCTCTTGCCCTGAAAATTAATGGGTCCTTTTCATTATACCCCTAAGGGGTATTTTACCCAATAACATTCCGTTTCAGATTAATATAAAACGAAGACTACATTATTTGAGAATGCTGGCTACATAACGATTACAAACCACAAATCTCACAAAGATTAGCTGAGAAGGAAGATCAAGCAGAACAACGAACTATTAATAATTCTAGATGGGATGAAGGTAATAAAATCAATGTGTCAATCATGCTACCAGAATCAAGGAGATACAATATTTTTTGAAGGCATGGCCAGGCTTATGTAAAATAAGAGTTGATGTAGTTTTGTACAGGTTAAACTAGGCTTTCAGGAGTGGGTAGTTGCTGGGTAGTTACCAAAGAAATTAAATATACTCCATAAATTTCAATTTTAAGATGCTAGGGTCTATACAAAAAGACATTCTATTTTCTACATTTCTTTTTTTCTTTCTTTTTTTTTGTTTTTTGAGATGGAGTCTCACTCTGTCCCCTGGGCTGGAGTGCAGTGGCGCAATCTTGGCTTACTGCAACCCTCTGCCTCCTGGGTTCAAGTGACTCTTCTGCCTCAGCCTCCCGAGTAGCTGGGCCTACAAGCACATGCCACCATGCCCGGCTACTTTTTGTATTTTTAGTAGAGATGGGGTTTCACCATATTGGCCAGGCTGGTCTTGAACTCCTCATCTTGTGATCCACTGCCTTGGCCTCCCAAAGTGCTGGGATTACAGGCGTCTACATTTCTAGGGAAAATTCTTTTCCCTTTCCTGAACAAAAGGCCAAAAATGGTTCAAAACACCACAGATTGAGGGGCAGCTACTCCAAATGAACCACTAGGGGGCAGATGCAGACAAACCGACCAACAGGTTACCAGGGAACCCATTTCCACTCAGAGTGACTTGAGATAGACTGCTGACAATTGCTTCCTATATGTTAGGTTAAACTTATATTTATCTTATTTCCTTACAAAGAACTAGAAACCAAAATAAAGCTGCCCAATTTTTTGTTTTGTCTTTATTATGATGCTTAAGTAACCATTTGTAAGGAATACTGACCCAAGGGCCGTGATAGCAGTTACGTGAATGCAAGGGTAATACAGTTTTATTTCTATTCCTCTCCAACTCCAGTTTTACAGTTCTTTTCATCTTGACAGACACTGGGTGCATTCTGGCTTACCCTTGTGGTTCCCCTCATCACTGGATGACTTGTGTCTGATTCCAGAAGCAATATCCCCAAACAAATCTGAATGTATAAGGCAGCCCATTGCCACACGTAACATATTTAACCTATACCACAGTCATTTCATAACAGGCAAGAGTTCACTCCATAATGCTGTGTTGAAGTTTAGCCAGGAAAAGTTACAAAAGATAGAAAAACTAAGTGTCAGACCTATGTCGTAAATCATGTAATTCCTGCCAATTTCTGAAACCTTCATCCTACATAAGCCCATGAAGAAACAACTTTTTATAAGGTGGTCAAAGCTGGATTGTGAAGTATTCCCAGTGTCATCCATATATCGCTGCAATTGTTGTCTATATGCTGAGGAATAAAAATTGTTTTTTATTGGTTTTTCATTCAGCAAACTAGACACTTAATATGTGCCAGACTAAAGGTGTAAAAAATATGAGCCCTGTCCTCATCGAGCTTGCAATCAAGTGGAAAACTAGATATAGAAAAGAGGGAATATCATAAATAAATAGAATATTATATTTTATGTGAAATCAGTAATTTGGACAGGGGTTGCTTAGCTGGGAGTAGGGGAGGGATCAGATATCAGAAAATGCTTTGCTTCCTGAGAAAGGGGACCCTGAGTTCACTGTTAAAAGATAAATAGATATGACCAGGTAAAGAGAAGGTGGAAGAACATTAGAGCCGAGGCAGACATTTGTAGTAAGAGACAAGGCAAGAATAAGATGGATGTGATGGTAGTGGTGGGGTGGGCAGATACCACAGAAGTTCTATGTTGCTGCTGTGTTCACTGGGAGTTGTGAGAGATAAAGCAGGAATAGACAAGGACAGAGCCCTTTGGGCCTTATATGCCAGGTAGAGGGTCAGGGACTGCAACATTTAGGCAACAAAGAGCTGAGAGCTGTTTTGAGTAGGGGAAATTGATTGTTCTGGAGGGATTTGAGGGTCATGAGATTAAGATCGGAGAGACTAGTTAGCAAGTGGTACAACGATCTAGAAATGAGGCAAGCCTGAGCTAAGGCACTGGTACTTGGGGTCAAACGGGGTAACATTTTGGGATTCAGATTGGCAGGGCTTGGTTATTGGTTGGATATATGGATGGGGTGAGGGTGAAGGAGTAATCAGGTATGACTCAGATTTCTAGCTTGGATGGCTGGGAGGGTGGTGGGGCTACCATTGGAGGTGGTGAACTCAGGAACAGGAACATAATTAGGGGACAACAATAAATTGGATTTTAGGTAATTTGAGAGTCTGAGGTATTTCAGAGACATCTAGGTGCAGATATCTGGCGGGCATGTGAATATCAGCCAGGCGGACATAAAAGTATGGCTCCAGAGATTGTTTAGGCTGCACCTTTTTTTTTTTGAGACAGAGTCTTGCTCTGTCGTCCAGGCTGGAGCACAGTGGTGTGATCTTGGCTCAGGACAACTTCTGCCTCCTGGGTTCAAGTGATTCTCCTACCTCAGCCTCCCAAGTAGCTGGAATTACAGGCACCCACAACCACACCTGGCTAATTTTTGTATTTTTAGTAGAGACAAGATTTTACCATGTTGGCCAGCCTGGTCTTGAACTCCTGACCTCAAGTAATCTGCCTGCCTCAGCCTCCCAAAGTGCTGAGATTATAAGCATGAGCCACCACACCTGGCCTAAGCTGCAATCTTAAGTAACCAGAAGCAGAAAAGATAGGGTGGATGACATTTTTCCAGAGAATGAGTAGAACAGAAGGACCAGACTAAACCCTCGGAGAACTCCAGCATTGAAGGTATAGATGGAAGATGTGGGTCACCAGGCTGGGGCAGAGAAGGAATGGTCAGAAGCAGGCATCTTGTGGCAGAAAGTTCTGAGAAGAACCTCAGATGATAGATTAAAAGTATCCAAACATCCTACTCATGTCATTATCATTTAGTAAATATTGGAGTATTTAGTACTATGAAAGTCAGTATGGGAAGAGAAGGAATACTAAGAAATCTACCACAGGACTCTTGATCTCAAGAGCCCTCTAATCTAGGGGGGAAGCAAAGCACACTCATAAAATAAGTCAAATGAAAGCCCAGAGAAGAGCCAAAGAGCTGGGGAGGGTGAGGTCTAGAGGACTCTGTGAAAGTAAGGGAGGCAAGAAGATTTCAAAGAGAAACAGAAGTTGGCTGACCCTGAGGGCCAAATGGGCCATAGGTGGAGGATCACCAAGACAGGGGAACATCACACAAAAGAGGAGGACAATGGAGTATCTACTGTGGATGGGGCAGCCACTTTACATTATAGAATCGAGACAGATCCTACTGGAGAGATAGCTCAAAGCCAGGTGTTTAAAGGCATGAATGCTTGCTTTGGGGAGAGTTCAGATGCTGTATAAGGGGAAATGGAAAGTTCAGTGCAGGAATAGGACTATCTTTATCAGCAAACTGTGACCACATGTGTATCCTCCAGAGAGAAGTAAGAAGAAATGCTCCTGCACTTCAGAGACAAATCAAAGCAGCATTTCAGAAAAATTCATACAGCAGAGGTGTATCTTTTATTATGTACTTTTGAAATAGTCTGACAAACTCAGTTTTTGTTTCATTTTCAGAAGATATAATTTATCTGCTCTCTTTGTTGCCACATTTCCTGGTTACTGTTATTTTCTGCTTAACTCTCAAACTTCAACAACAACAAAAAATAATAGGACACTACTTCAGTGAGACTAAGCCCATAAGAGTTTATAAACTTCATACTTTAATAGTAGCTTTTCTATTTCACAGAGCCTCAGAGAAACTTATGCCTCGATTCTTCAGAAATCACTAAAATATGAGCACATTAGCCAAGTGGATGATAAACTGTAATATCAATTTGGTACTCTAAAGCAAAGAACTTTCTAAAATGCGATTGTATCCCACCCCTATTTAAAATCCCAAAGACTTAAAATTCAATAAAAGAAAGGCTAACAAGTTAATGGAAAAATGGGCAAAAGGCATAAAGAGGCATTTCAAAGAAAAAGAATTGTGTATGGTAATAAGCACATGAAAAATGTTTCCCTTCACTCTTACACTTCACTAACATTTAAAGAAACACAGATAAATAAGCCAGATTGCTGCTTTCACATTTGAAAATGTTTGCTATCTTCCTTTGTTGGTAAGGGTGTAGGGACTCTTGTCCAACATTAATGGGAGTGTAAATTGGTACATCTTCCAGGAGGGAAAATTCAGCACTCACTTTCATATTGTAAATGCATACACTCCTTGACCAAGCAATTTTACTCCTAGAAATTTCTCCTACAAAGATTCTTGCACAAGTGCTTCAAGATGTATGTAAAAGGATATCCACTGCCATATTTTTTTGTTGTAGATTTTTCTTTTTCCTTTTTTAAAAACAAAATCTAGCTCATCCAGTAAGAGGGGGCTGAGTAGTGTCACGGTGGTGGCTACATACGCTGGTCACTGGGAAGTCACAAACAAAAGCTTATAGATTGAGGTGTGCTGTTGTGGCCTTGTCCATGATCTACATCCCTAGAGACTGTCTACATCTTCTTTTAAAGATTATTATTTGTTCCCAAAAACCTTGCCACTCTGTGAAGAGCTGTTTTCTAAAAAACTGCCTACATTAATCTTATTGGCAAAAATTTCGTTGTGCTCTAACCCAACTCAAATACCCTAAAATGTTTTGCAGACAGAAAAAAAAATCAATTTGAATTATGAAAACAAATTTGTGTAAGTAACAAACATTAATTTGCGAGTGTGTACAAAATGAAGGTCCATTATTCTTGCCCAAAAAAGAAGAGACTTGACAGTAGGTGGTGGTAGTGGAGTGGGGTGCAAGGAAGTCGTTCCTTGGAAGGGGAATTCTGCTTCTGTGTGTTTTCTTCATCATGATATGGACTCATAATTATCTTGTGCTGAAACTGTTCTCAAAAATAAAGTTAGCTGGCCAGGCGCGGTGGCTCACGCCTGTAATCCCAGGACTTTGGGAGACCGAGGTGGGTGGATCACTTGATGTCAGGAGTTTGAGACCAGTCTGGCCAACATGGTGAAACCTTGTCTCTACTAAAAATATAAAAATTAGCCAGGCGTGGTGGTGCATGCCTGTAATCTCAGCTACTTGGGAGGCTGAGGCAGGATAATAGCTTGAACCTGGGAGGCAGAGGTTGCCGTGAGCTGAGATCGAGCCACTGCACTCCAGCCTGGGTGACAGAGCAAGACTCCATCTTAAATAAATAAATAAATAAATGAAGAAGTAAAAAGTTAGCTATGCAGTGGCACACTCCTGTAATCCCACCTACTCGGAAGGCTAAGGTAGGAGGATCACTTAAGCCCAGGAATTCAAGACCAGCCTGGGCAACACAGTGAGACCCCTGTCTCTAATAATAATAATAATAATGATAAAGTTATAGCATAGAAAAACATCTTTGGGGCAGAGTAAAGGCTAAACATGGAGTGCTTTGATCATGTCGAAATAACACATGTGAATTACAGACTGAAGATATGTAGAAGATGAATGCTTCACCCCTCTCACTTGGTCTGTGTATGCAAAGTAAAACATTTTGACTTCACCCATGCATGGTGCACAGTTCCAGTTAGTTCCTTATGATAATCTCTGACTAGAAACCATTATTCAAGTAAATTGGTGAATGCATCTTTGCCTGAAGCCATAATGTAAAAATTCCCCTTATTATAATGCATTTATTTAGTATGTTTTGTGGAGGAAACATTATGTCAATTTTTTTTAAAGTTATTCCCCAAATGGTGCAACTTTTCAAAAGTAGTTATAGCAAAGCAAAGATTAGTAATTAAGTGAAAAAAAAGGCAAGTTGCAGAACAACATAGTACAATCTCTTTTTTAAAATGACATATATTCATAATACATATTTCTGGAAAGAAAATCCTGAAAAGACATAAGAAATAGTAACAGTGGTCTTTTGGGAAAAGAGAGAGGGGGGCAAGAAAGACATGAGTGCTGTTTAAATTTTTTCTACGTGAAAGTAAGATTTTTATAATACAAAACAGGCTGAATAAAGAATACTTTGGGGGTAGGTGATTTTGTAGACTAGAGAAAAGTGTTAGTGTTCAAGGTGTTAACATAGAGAACACTGCAGGATCTGTCTGTCCACATAGGCACTACCCTCAGCCCAGAGTGCCTCATTACAGCCCCACCAAACGACTTGCTGTTCCCCAAATGCACTATGCATCCCTGAACCTCTGTGCCTTTGTGCTGCTTCCTTGCTCTGGAATGTCCTTTCTAAACTCATCTATTAGAAATCGTCTCATCCTTTAAGATCTAGTTCAAATGGACCTTCCTATTGGATGTCCTTCCTGACTTCTCCAAACCCTAGTCCCTCACCAGGCAGATGTGCTTTTTCTGGGATGGATACCTGTGGCTCAGCTTATGTGTTGTGAATGGCTTCTCTTGGGCCATGCCTAGCTGCTTGGGCTACCATTTTCCAGCCTGAGAAAGGGGTAGCTGAAGGTAGGGTAGGAGAGCACGTAATACCTGCCCTAGTCTGGGTGCAGGGTTTACTCACAAACGTCGTGGCATCTCTCCCCACTTTCATCTATCAGAGCCAACCAGCTGCATTCTCTACCTCTTCCCTTAAGGCTATTGGACCAGAAGCCAAAGCCTTAGCTCCTATTGGCTTAGTCCATGTTAAGACTTGGGAAGATGTGTCTCTGACTGCTTTGGGCTTATCTACCTGATACTACTGAATGAGGTAAGTTAATTCTTCAGAGCATGCTTCTTCTGGGTTATGTTGGCCAATGCAGAGTTGGTCTTAGGGTCACAACAAAACTCTTCATTTGAACTTAGTGAGACAGCCAGGTGGAAGGGGGTCGCTGGAGAAACTCCAACCAGGCTGCCCACTGAGGTGGAGCCTTGGGAAGTTCACCATGTTTGCAGCAGGGAGGAGCCTGGAGCTTAAATTTTCGTGGGTTGGACAAGGACCTCATCTTTAGCTGAAGTAAGGAAAAGTCCTGTAACATTTTTGGCATGCAACGTGGGGGCTCAAGAAGTGGTGAATGAAACAGGCACTCAAAACCTCACTGTTGCTTCTAAGCCTTTTCATCCTGGGACTTCAGAGGGTGGGGGAAACCATGGCCCCACCCCCAGTCGCTCCCCCAGTCGCTCCCACGCCTTTTCATGGCCTTTTCCTTGCTTTTTCAGGACCCCGGTGAGCAGCAGCTCCCCACCGCTCTCTACTCCCTTCCGGGGCTAGGATGCACGGCCCAAGGATCCAGTACAGCCCCTGGCTGGTTCCCAGCCATAAGCCAGGGCAGCCTTTCCCTTTCCCAGCCAAGGGGTTTTACTCCATCCCACAGTAATTAAGCTTAATCTTTTCTCTCGGGTGAAGGAACCAGTTGCATAAAAATAAGAGGTTCTTCCCCAGGCATTTTTAAATTTTTTCTTTCCTCTTCTCCACCCTGTCAACAGTTAACATTTAAAGTTTATTTTTTTCCCCTTTACTAGACCAGACCCCCCAACTATCACTGTTTATATTTCCTGTAAAGCTTTAATTGTGAAAAAGGATTTGTGGGGTTAGTCTTGGGCTGTGGCCAATCTGGTGTGCTTTGCATGTCTGTATGGTTTGTGCTGCAAGCCTCCATCTTGTTTTACATCCTGGGGACATGGCCCTTAGCCGTTTGGCAAGGCTTTGTTTAGCAATCCTGCCTTAGGGAATAAGTTTCTTTCTAGTTTGATATCTGCAGGTTTTCCTATCCCTGTCTCTTAAAGGGCCCCACCCAGTGACTGTGTATTCTTCTGCATGTCTGTGTGTGTACTGTGTGTAATGTCTGTCAAAAGAGCTCTAATTAATTTGGCCTAAAGAAAGACAAGTACTTGAATCAAACATTTTTAAAGAGAATATAAAATCTGTGGTACCTTTCAGTGCACGTGACTTTAATCTTTGCGAAATAAAAGCAGCCTTAAAGCTTATTGGTAAAATGCAGGTCAGATGCAAGGTTTGCTAAGTGTTTTAAGGTTACTAACTGCTTTGGGGGTTTTGAGAACTATTTCACTTGCTGGTTTCACAACTGGTAAGGCCTGGGGACATGCGGAACTAACGAGGCTCTTAACTAAGAAGGCAAACCTTGGCTGCAGTTAGAACACAATTAAAGCATTGTACCAAGTTTTACCTTAAAGTTAAAAATTGCTGGGAGTTACGATTTCAACATGTAATTGAAACTACTGAAAATAAATTTACATGCAAGGGACATAGGAACAGTAAAATGTGTTTTTATGTAAAAGGTTATAAGAAGGCGTGGAAATATAAACTTTTGCCTAGGGTTATTCTTTTGAGTTAGGGAAAACTGAAGGTTCAAACAAGTGGTGGAAAAGTGGAAAATAATCTTGCAGAAGAGGTTCTCTGTGTGCACATATTAACTAAATTCAAAAGGGTCATAAAAGGTTTTTGCTTCTTTAAAATTTCTGAGTCATCATTTTGGGGAAAATAAAGAGTTTATGGTAACCTGGAACTCTATTTCATAATACAAAGTGCTTTAAACATATTTAAAAGGCTTCCCAAAATCAAATTTAAATTTTAAAATTGTCTTTCCTGACACCTGGCTTTTCAGAACTTTCAGAGAGCCCCTGAAACATCCAGAAAAGAGAGGTAAACAGGATTATTTGACATGGATAGGTACATGGGATTGCCAAAATGATCTTCAGTCTTCTTTAGGTTATACTATTGTGAATAATACTAGTATATGTTCCAAAATTGTATGGGATTTCTAAAATTCTAATGTCTGAATATATGCTATCAATCATAATTAAGGTTGCTGTGTTAAGTTATTGTAAACCACGGAGATAACCAAACTTTTTTGTCAACTGTGTTTCTAACTGTAACTACCCTGGGCATTTTGCTGTTCACAGATAAATTGAATTGCTGATTCAATTGTATTGTTTTAATCCTTTTCAAAAGATGGTTTATAATAAGTTATAGAACTATAACAGATGCTCTCAAATACAGGCTTCTGATAACTTTGGAAATTGTAACATTGGAATAAAGGAAAACATGCAGGACTCATGAAAAGCTGAAATGTTCATCAATATCAAGTGAAAAAGAGTTAACTAAATCGACTGAACTCAGAAAGCTGAAGCAACCTTTTTGACTTTTAGTTGGAATATTGCTGATTCTTATTTGGTTTTTCTTTTTTTTTCTTTTTTTTAATATATTTTTTATTGCGTTTTAGGTTTTGGGGTACATGTGAAGAACATGCAAGATTGTTGCATAGGTACACACATGGCAGTGTGATTTGCTGCTTTCCTCCCCTTCATCTATATCTGGCATTTCTCCCCATGCTATCTCTCCCCAACTCCCCACCTCCCACTGTCCCTCCCCCTCAGCAAACTGACACAAGAACACAAAATCAAACACCGCATGTTCTTACTCATAGGCGGGTGTTGAACAATAAGAACACATGGACATAGGGAGGGGAGCACTACACACTGGGGTCTGTTGGGGGGGAAATAGGGGAGGGAC